>PVJH01038319.1:0-17244 GCA_004026705.1 Nesogale talazaci | reverse complement strand
GGTGTGTGGCACCGACAAAAGAAATGAAACAGCATGAGTCAAAAACAGCAAGGACTGGGTTGCGAAGATTCCTACCATGAAGCAGCAGAGCGAGAAGGGAGAGGCTGAGAAGGCTGCCACGGGGTGAGGGTGGTGGGTGAGGACATCAATACCCTAAGAGGGGCCAGCAAGCATGGGTCTACTTGATTTTTTAAATTGTGATTTAAAGAGCAAGTTAGTTTTTCATCCAGCATTTTTTCCCAAATGATTTTATTGGGGGCTCTTACAGCTCTTATAACATTCAGTACATCATTTTTTTTGGCATCACTGCCTCTGGTGGTCATGGGCGTTACCCAGTGCTGCTCCTGAGAGCCGCCACTGGATTTGAACCGCCAACCCCGTGGGCCGCAGTCCCGCACTCAACCACTTATACCACTGGGGCTCAGCCCTCAGTACATCATTTGTATCAAGCATATTTGTACACATGTTGCCATATTCATTTCCAAATATTCTCTACTTGAGCCCTTGGTATAAGCTCTTCTTTCTCCCTCCTTTTTTAAAAAAGAAATCTTTTTATTGGGGGCTCATACAACTCCCATCACGATCCATACATACATCAATTGTATGCAGGCCACATTTGCACTCTCATTGCCATGATCACTCTCATCAACATTTTATGCACATTTTATTTCATGGTATTGCTTGCAATCCCCAGTTTAATAGTATTCTTCCCTCTTTTTCCATGGGTCCCATCTCATTTTCTTCCCTGCTCCTTGAGCTTCATGGGAAAATATTGTTTCTTGGTCCTGGAGGGTTGATTTTCAGAGTGCTGACCTCCCTGGCTAGAGGTCTGTCTCTTGTTTAGCTGAAAGTTACTCCTGTGTCAGGGGCATTCAGTTACCTGCTTGAAGGATGTCCAAGAGTAACAAATTTGGGGGCTTCGACAGTTTCTGTTAGAAAAGCAATGAAGGCCTCTTAAAACTTTTAATATTAAGATGTTGAGTTTTGTTCCACATTTTTCTCCCTCTCTGTCCGTCCAAGACCTTTTATTATGATTCTGAACAGAGTGATTGATATTAAGGCACCATCTAGTTCTTCTGATCTCAAGATAGTGGAGACTGAGGTTCACCTGGCTCATTAATCTTTTGTGCTCATTATTTCCTTGTGTCTTAGATTTTCTTCTGGCTTCTTTTCTTCAAACAAGAGGAGATCATTAGTGTATCTTTGATGGCTGCTCACAAGTTTCTACATCCCCAGTAGCTACTCACCAAAGTAGGATGTAGATGTCTTTGTGGAGTGTGACAATTGGTCTAGAAGTCACCTGATATTATGGTCCCTAGTTCCCACGGCCACTGATTTGATCTCACAAGGTATTTGGTTATGGCAAAGATGTTTCTGTAACTTTAACCCCCGGGTCCTCTAGTGTACTCCTAGATACATTTGCAGCATATACAAGCATACTTAATTGTAAAAATATTTTTCCAACCCTATTTTTTTATTGATTTTTGGCGGTTCTTACAGCTCTTATAACATTTGATACATCATTAATATCAAGCATATTTGTACACGTGTTGCTATATTCATTTCCAAATATTTTCCACTTGAGCCCTTAGTATAAGTGCCTCTTTCCCCTCCCCCCCTTTTTAAAGAATAATTTTATTGGGGGGGGAGTCATACAGCTCCCATCATGATCCAGACATACATTAATTGTATGCAGGCCACATTTGCACACTTGTTGCCATCATCACTCTCAAAACATCCTCCCTTCATTTAGGCCCCAAATACCAGGTCCCCATATTTCCCTTCTCTTTCCCTCCCCATGAACCCTTAATAGTCTACAAATTGTTATTACTTTTTCATATCACACACTGTCCAATGTGTTCCTTCACTCATTTCCCTGTTGCCTATGCCCCAGAGAGGAGGCTATATGTAGATCCCTGAAATTGGTTCCCCCTTTCTATTTCACCACACCTCCATCCTCCCATTGTCACCACTCCCACCACTAGTCCTGAGGGAACATCTATCCTAAATTCCCCGTTTCCGACTCCAGTGTACATCTTCTGGTCTAGCTGGATTTGTCTGGTAGAATTGGGATCATGATAGTGGGTGGGAGGAAGCATTTGAGAACTAGAGGAAAGTTGCATACTTCATTGTTACTATATTGTACCTTAACTGCTCATCTCCTCCCTGCACCCCCCTCTGTAAGGGCATGTCCCTTCACCTATTGATGGGCTTTGGGTTCCCAATCTGTACTCCCCCTTATTTATAATGATATAATTTTAGTTCTTTGATGCCTGATACCGGATCCCTTCAACACCTCGTGGTTACACAGACTGGTGTGCTTCTTCCATGTGGGCTTTGTTGCTTCTGAGCGGGATGGCTGCTTGCTTACTCAAGTCTTTAAGACCCTAGAGACTTTATCTTTTGATAGCCAGGGACCATCAGCTTTCCTCACCTCATTTGCTTATGCACCCATTTGTCATCAGTGATCATATCAGGAAAGTGAGCTCACAATGTTATGATTTTCAGTTCTTCAAGGCTGATAACTGATTCCTTTGACACCTCATGGTCCCATAAACCGGTGTGCTTTGTCCATGCAGGCTTTGTTGCTTCTCAGCTAGATGGCTGCTTGATTACTTACAAGCCTTTAATATACCAGATGCTACATATTTTGATAGCTGGGCACCATCAGCTCTCTTCACCACCTTTGCTTATGCACACATTTGTCTTCAGTGATCATGTCAGGAAGGTGAGCATCATAGAATGCCAATTTAATAGAACAAAATTTCTTGCACCAAGGAAGTACTTGAGTGGCGGTCCAATGCCCATCTGCTGTCCTACTACTAACCCTATAAGTATGTGCTCATTGATCTATTTTCCTCATCGTCACATATAAATATATGCACCTATGTACATGCCTGTATTTAAAACTCTATAAATGTCCTTTACCCCCCAATTTTTTCCTCTATTTCCTTTTACTTTCCTCTTGTCCCACTATCATGCTCAGCCTCCATTTGGGTTTCAGTATTTTCTCTCTGATACATTACTCTTGATTAATCCCTATCGAACTTCTCTACCCACCTTGTCACTGATTTTGAATCAATTGTTATTCCCTTATCCCTGGGCTGGTCAACACCACCTCCTTATCCTCTCTTCCCCTTTCTCCATGTCCCCCACCCCGAAACCATCAGTCTCGTCATTTTCACCTTCAGACTGTCCAGTCTATCTTATCTAGACAGAACTACAGAGGTAACAATAGGTACAAAAAAAGGCATCCTAAAATGAAGCAACCAAAGAAAATAAAACAATGATAGCAACAGCAACCCCCAATGTCCCATACATATGTAAAAAAAAAATAATAACAATATGAAAACCTGTAAATAGGGCTGAGGCCTGGTGGTGTAGTGGTTGAGTGCAGGACGGCAGTCCACGGGCTTGGCGCTTCAAATCCGGCAGCAGCTCTCCAGGAGCAAGGCTGGGTAGCTCCCATGAGCACCAGAGAGCAGTGATGTCCCCCCCCCAAACAAACAAACAGCCTGTAAATAGTTGAAGGTCTGTTTGTTGATCTCCAGGGCTGTTGCCTGCTTGAGTCGGATGGGGTGCTACACCTTGGCCCCAAAGTATATCCTTGGCACTCCACCTGGAACTTCATGCTCTGTTGCACACACTTAGTGTTCTACTATGTTGTGGTTGTGTCAGGCAGGGTATAATCCTGACCCTGTTCCTCCATTGTTGATCCTGAAAGACCTTGGGGCAGCAAGAGTAGCCGTGTTTCATAGTGGGGCATGCCATATGTTCCTCTTTGTGTATTGGCTGTTCTGAGTGGGGATATTGTCCAGAAGCTCGGTGAGCCAGGATGCACTCCATCTCTCCTCCTCCCCCTTCATTTGTTCTCATGTGCTCTGGTCAGACATCTCTCACTCCCTAAGCTGCAGCTTCAGTGCTGCCCTCCAAGGCAAACTCCCCTGGTGGAGGCGACTGCCTCTGTAGTTGATATTGGGGTGGTATACTCAGACCCCTCCACTGGTTCCCTGCTCCATGCTATCATGCTGCATTCACATCCTGGATCCCTGGGTTTATGTTTGGTCCCTTTTTCCCTGTGGAGATATAAACAGTACACCCCCCTCATGTGGGTTAATACCCCATTACCTCTCTACACATCACCATCTGCCTCACTCCCAACCCTGTCCCCTCACTCCACTTGGCTACCATATGTAGCCCTGGATTTGGTCTGGCCCCTTCCATACTACCTGCACCTCTCCCCAGACATTTCTGTATGCACTAGCTTTTCCCCACTATCTCTTTAAAATTTTTTTTTTAATTTGGCTTACTTCAGCAGACTCATGTTGTATCTGTCCTTTTGCGCTTGGCTAACTTCACTTAGCATAATTTCCTCCAGTTCTTCCCATGCGGTGATATGCTTTATGTGTTCTTCATTGCTTTTCAGAGATGCATAGTTCTCCATCGTATATATGTACCACAGCTTTTTAATCCAGCCATCAGTTGATGGAAATTTGGGCTGTTTTCAACTCCATGCAATTGTGAAATGTGCTGTGATGTCTTCATTCTCATTGGTTTCTATAAATTTCTAAATTTCATCCCTGAGCTGGCCCAGTATGCTCTCCTTTTGCAATAGAGAATTATTCATTCTCCATTTATTTTCCCTAGTTCTCTTCACCTTCCTTTTGTTGATTTTCAACTTTATGGCACAGTTATGTGAGAGAGAGTTCTGTATGATATCAATGTGCTTAAATTTATGTAGATTCACCTTATGTCCTAGCAGGTGGTCTATCTTTGGATATGTTCCATGTAGGGATGACAAGAATATGAATTGTTTTTTATTTGGGTGAAAACCTCTGTAGATATCTACCAAATCAGATTGTCTAATTGTAGTGTTTAGATCTCTAGACTCCTTATTGAGTTTCTTTCCCTGTGATCTGTCTTTCTCAGAGACTGATGTATTGATGTCACCCACTATAATTGCTGAGGCTGTGATTTCTTTTTCATCTTTATGAGTGTTTGGTTTACGTATTCAGCAGGTCTCTCACTAGGGGAATATATGTTTAAACTGCTTGTTGGTTCATTGTCTACCTTTCCCCAGAGCATTAGCTGGTATCTCTCTTTATCTCTTTTTATGGTTTGCACTTTGAGGTCAATTTTATCCGAGATTAGGATTGCTACCCCTGCTTTTTTTGAATTGTTGTTTGCTTGGTATGCCTTTCTCCAGCCTTTGATTCTCAGCCCATTTTGTCTGTAGTCTTGAGATGTGTCTCCTGTAGGCAGCAGATTGATGAGCTGTGCTTTCTAAGCCAGTCTGCTAGCTAGTTCAGTCCATTGATATTTAAGGTTTTTTCTCCAACTGTGGAAATATGTAATGCCATCGTCTACCCTTTGTGTTGAGTATTTCCCTACCTCCCTTTCTTTTCAGTGTGTTGTAAATGTGTGTGTGTGTGTGTGTGTGTGTGTGTGTGTGAGGGTTGATCATTCTTGATTTCTTTCTACCCTTAAGCCATTCCTATTTTCACGGCTGTTTTCTCTTTGTTGCCTTGTGGGTGAGGTTTTTCTATCTGATGTTCTCTTATGTATGCTTGATGAATGCTGTTCTTCTGCCCATACTGGGTCAGCAAGGATCTTTTGTAGGGCTGGGTTTCTTCATCTATCTTTATAGAAAATTTGGCTGGGTAGCTTATTCTTGGGTTTGTATTATTGTCCTTCAATTTTTGGACTATATTATTCCACTCTCTTCTCTTCTTCACAGTGTTTGCTGACAGAGCTGAGCTTATTCTTATTTGGGAACCTTTATATGTGATTGCTTTTTTCTCCATAGCTGCTTTCATGATTTTCTCCTTTTCCTCAAAGTTGTATAGCTTATATTGTGTGTGCCTTGGTGACTTCTTCTTGGGATTCAGTCTAGCTGGAGTTCTTTCAGCATCCTGAATAGTTCCTTGGTTTTCATTTATTAAACTAGGGAAGTTTTCCTCCAGGAACTTTCTGACTATTGTTTCAGATGACTTCTTTGTTTTGGCTCCAACCCTATTTTTAACTAAGAATTTCTTCTTTTTCTTTGTATAGTTGAAAGATTTTGATGATTATTCAAAAATATTTTTGAGGTTATCAAGTTTAAACTCCTCAGTGGTTATATTTCCTGTTTTTAAAGTTGTATGTCTCTTATGCTGTTGGATTTCTATGAATGCAAGTTGGGTCTTATTGTTTTGTCTGTGTAAATAAGTAATTTCTTAGACACTTTCCAATATATGTAGTATTTAATATTGGAGCATATTTCTTTACCCAGATGAGAACAAGCAATTCAGGCTCTGTTTACAGGAGCTGTATTGGTAAGAGATGGGCAAGGAAGGGGATGGGTGATGTGCAGGTAAGGCAGTTTTCTCTGTTATTTTTCAGAGTCTTCTTTTCTGGACACAGAAGTTTCTTGTCTTTGGTCTACTCTCCTCTGACACAGTACCGTCATGGGGAGAGAGTACGTATTGTCAGAGCCCCCAACTTAGAGCACAGAAATCTGCTAAGAGAGTTGGGGGAGTCCTGATATTCTCTAATTAAGACAAGCTTGACTCTCTATTAAGATACCCCAGATTGCACCCCCAACCCCACTCTTTTTTAGCCTACCTCTTTCTTTCTCTTCCGGGAAAAGGTAGTAGGAAATGTTTTGTCCCTTCTCTTGTTGTAATTAGGTGCCATCAAGCTCGTTCTAAATCATAGTGACCTATAAACATATACCCTATATACAGCAGAGCAAAGCTCTCCCTAGTTCTATGTCATTCACACAATTGTTCTTATGTTAAAGCTCTTTGATGCATCTTTTTTAATCAAGCATGCAATGCTCATCGGATGATGATTTTTGACCCCAAATACTTCCCCTCATTATTTGTCAAGGTCATGGATGCTAAGGAACCCTTCAAAAATCTCATTCCCCCTCCCCCTACCGTGTAGTTACATTCACCAGGAAAATAAGACACCTAAGGTCATCGACTCAGAAGAACTAAGAGTTATTTTTTAATAGAAATTGCCCCAGAAATTTAGGAGTATGTCAATACTAAGCTGCCTGTTGGATTTCATCTCTATTAGCAGCCCAAAGTGCACTGAAGATGAAACAATATTTATCCAAAAGTTCAAAAAGAGTGCATGTTTCATCAGTTTGCACTGAGATTTATAAAAACTGAATTCTCAGCGCTCAAGTGCATTTGCATACAGTGCCTCAATGGATCTCGTTATCATCCTGGTGGTTTGCCTTGTGTGCTTGACTCTTCTTTCTCTACGGAATCAGACCAATGTCAAAAGGAAGCTGCCGCCAGGCCCCACTCCTCTCCCTATTATTGGAAATGTTCTACAGATAGATATTAAGAATATCACCAAGTCGTTGAGCCTGGTAAGTAGGATCTGAATGATTTTCTTTCAATTGTTTGCTATAAGAAAATAAGACTGTCATATTTAAATAAAATATGGTCTTCAGCTCCAATTCTAGAGATGGTTTAAAAGGGCCATGCCCATTGAACATCAGATACCATTTCAGAATGACTAAGGAAAGGTTGCTAGAAGGGGATCCATGAGACCATTGGTGAAGTTGTCAAAGGCAGGAATCCCACGTTCCCATTGTGACCTGGGAATCCCTGAATGATGGAAATGGTGAACAGATTTAACTGCTAATGAAACTTGGGCCTGACAACCCCTGCTGATAAATTAGGTATTGAAAACCCTAGGGATCTCCATTTTACTGTGACACCCAGTTGCTACGAGTCACTATTGAATCGTTGACATCTTTTTTTTTAATAGTGACACACACACAATGTATTTGGTTTAAGGCAGAAAATTGATCTCAGGGTAATATTTTCAGTGATTCATCACCTGTCAATGACTGTAGAAACTTTATTTTCATGTTTATTTGAAAATGCACTCTGTAGTTTCCCTTTTTGATCAGGATTCTTCTATGTCTGAATTTCATGGCAAAGGAGGTAGTTGTTAATGGAGGCAATTAGCCACTTATCCCATTTAATCTTCCTATTCCTTCATTCTCCTTTGTCCTCTTTTGCTTCAGGTAAACAAAAGCTAGCTATTATACTTTGGATGATAAATTGCAAGTCTTTAAGAGGTGTAGTGCCTGGAGTCTTATTGTCATTAATGTGCTTAAAGCAGCATGATGTTATCATTCGAGTTTGGAAAAGATCACTCTTTTATTAGTAAATCATTTCATTGGCGGCTCTTACACTTGTTATAACAATTCAGGCATCAGTTGTATCCAACTCATTTGTGCATAAGTTGCCATCATCATCGTTTTCAAGACATTTTCTTTCTGCTTGATCCCTTGGTATTGACTCCTCTCCTCCAAATTATGAGTAACTATAAATAATTATAATTATTATAAATAGATGATAAATTATTATTTTCATAACTTACACATGCAGTCTCCCTTTGCCCCTGTTTCTGTTGTTCTCCTCCCTGGGAGGTGGGTTATATGTCGATCATGGTGATAAGTCCCCCTTTCTCCTCCCACCTTCCACCTACCCTCAAGGTATTGTTACTCCCTTTATTGTTTCTAAGGGATTATCTGGATTTTGTGTGTTGAGAGCTCTTATCTGCTAGCGTACATTCTAGTCTAGCCAGATTTGTAAGGTAGAATTGGGGTCATGATAGTGGGGAACATTAAGGAACTGCAGGAATGTTGTATGTTCTGTCGGTGCTATGCTGCACCCTGACTAACTAATTCCTTGTGACTCTTTTGTGAGGGACTGTCCAATCATCTACAAATGAGCTTTCAGTCTCCTTTCTGACCCACATCATTTGAATTAATATATTTTTGGGGTCCTTTGATGCCCATTACCTGATCCTATTGATACCTCATGATCACACTGGTATGCTTCTTCCATTTCAACTTGTTTATTCTCTGCTAGATGGCTGCTTATTTAACTCCAAGGCTTCAAGACCCCAGACACTATATCTTTTAATAATTGGGGACCATCAGCTTTCTTCACCACATTGCTTATACACTCATTTTGACTTTAGTGACAGTGTTGGGAAGGTGAGCATCACAGAATGCCAGGTCATTAGAACAAAGTGTTCTTGCACTGAGGGATTACTTGACATTTAAATATATGTACATAGAGCTATATCTCTATTAATATATTTGTATGTTTATATATGTGTATGCCTATATTTGTATCTTTATAAATGACTTTCCTCTATTTTGGAAAAGATCACTCTTGTTGCTTTAAGGATACTGGACTGCTGCGGAAAGCAGTCCAACATAGGCCACATTGCAAGGGTCTAAGACCTGTAGGTCTTAGGGTACTGACTAAGAAGTTGATGACAGAAAGACCCCAACAATGCAATAATTTAATAAAGTTAAGACTCTCTTTCTATCTCCCATATTGAAACACAGAAGAGCACTGGTGCCTCTCTCCCATGAGTAAATTCAAGAGAACAGTTTTTCTCAATCTTGTTGTTTTATCATGTTGTGTCCCTAGGCTAATATTCTCATGGTATAATGAGATCAAACCCAGGTTACCATTTGCACCCCTATGTAGAAAATGACCCTGTAAAATTTATTTATTTTGTTATTATTCCTGTTACAAACCAAGATACATGCTGATTCAGTAGCATCTATATGTACAATTTAGTGACATTGTTTACATTCTTTGAATTGTACAATCATTTTCACCCTCCTTTTTTAAGTGAGCAGTGACCTTGTAAATAGGAATGTATAGATTTTGCACATCACTTCTGCTAACATCAGCTTATGGAAACTTGGTTTAATGAGAAGGTGGGGAATGTCTGAGATGAAGTGACCAGGTTTTTTAACATTGGGGCATTTCTGGTACTGCAAAGTGGATATGAAGACTGAATGAGGGACAGTTATGAGGCTCTTCATAAAGAAAGAGGAGTACTGGTGGTAGAAGGGTAACATTGGCCCCTTGTTTAACTTCAAGACTCCAGATGCTATACATACATACATATATATATATATATTTTATTTAAGAGATGAGTCATGGTGCAGTATAGCACCGATGAAGCACAAATTTCCTCTAGTTCTTTGGTGCTTTCTTTCTCCTGGTTTCATGACCTTAATTCTACCTTACAAATCATATTAGAACATGAACACTACTATAGATAAAGGCCTACAACACAGGGAATCCAGAATACATAAGCTCCTCAGGGCCAACAATGAGAGTAGAGATACCAGGAGGATTAGGGGAGGGTTGGGGGATAAAGGGGAAATAGAGCACAAAGACCAACCTATAACTCTCTCTCAGGGGCCCGAACAATGGAAAAGTGGGTGAGGGATGATGGAGGATGAGGTAAGATAAGAAAATAATAATCTATAACTTACCAAGTGTTCATGAGGGAAGGCAGGTGGGGAGGTAGGGGGAGGAAATGGGGAACTGATATAAGGGACTCAAGTTGGAAGAGACTGAGTTGAAAATGATGATGGCAGTCTATGTGCAAATGTGCTTGGCACACTGGATGAGTGTGTAGATTGTGATAAGAGATGTAACCACCCCCCATTAAAAGTATTTAATAAAATATATGTGTATATAGCATCTGAGGTCATAAAGTCTTGAAGTTAAAGAAGGGGCTATCTAGTAGAGAAGGAACAAGCCTACATGGAGGAAGCACACTAGCCTGTGCAATCATAAGGTGTCAATGGAATCAGGTAACAGGCACCAGACAAACAACAAAAAAAGCACATTGTTGAGAACAAGGGGCAGTCAGAGAAGAGACCCAAAACCCATCTCTAGACAATAGGATATTCCCTCACAGAAGGGTCAAAAGGAAGGGATGAGTCAACCAGGCTCAGAATAGCACCAATGAAACACCCAATATTTTTCTGGTTCTTTGAGGCTTCCTCACCACCCATATCATCACCCCAGCCTTACCTTTCACTGTGGGCTAGACTGGAGCATGTACATAGGTACAGATAAGCACTCACAACACATGGAATACAGGTCAGATAAACCCTTCAGAAACAGAAATGGCAGTAGTGATACCAGGAGGGTAGGGGAACGTGGAGGCAGAGGAGAGGAAGGGGGAGTTGATCACAATTTATGGATGTATTACCCTACCCCTGGGGGATGACCAACAGAAATGTGGGTGAAGGGAGATAGCGGTCAGTGTAAGATATGATAACAATGTTATTTTACACTTTATCAAGCGGTCATGAGGGTTGGGGGAGGGAGGGAAAAAGTGGAGCTGATACAAAAGGCTCAAATAGAAAGCAAATGTTTATATATATATGTATATTTATATATATTAGCAGATGAACTTTGGATCTCCACTCAAGTACTCCCTCAATAAAAGAACAGTTTGTTCTATTAACCTGACATTCCATGAGACTTACCTCCCCGACACAATAGCTGAAGACAAAGTGGGTGCATAAACAAATGTGGTGAAGAAAGATGGTGGTGCCCGGCTATCAAAAGATATAGCTTCTGGGGTCTTAAAGGTTTGAAGATAAGCAAGTGGCTATTCAGCTGAGAAACAACAAAACCCACCAGCCTGTGTGTGATCATGAGGTGTCAATAGGATCCGGTATCAGGCGTCAAAGACCCAGAACAAAAAAAAAAATCATATAATTGCGAATGAAGATGTGTGTAGTGTGGAGACCCAAAGCCCATCCATAGACAATTGGACATTCCCTTACAGAAGGGTCATGGAGAGAAGAAGATCCAATCACGGTGCGATATAGCATCAATGAAACATACAACTTTCCTTTCGTTCTTTAATGCTTCCTTCCTCCCCACTATCATGATCCCAATTCTACCTTACAAATCTGGCTAGACTAGAGCACGCACATGGATACAGATAAGAGGTGGAGAAACTGGGAATCCAGAACAGTTAAACCTCTGAGGACCAATATTGAGGGTAACCAACCAGATGGGGAAGGGAAAGGTGTGGGGGAGAAAGAGGGAACCAATTACAATGATCTATATATAACCCCTTCCCAAGGGAATGGCAACAAAAAGAGGGTGGAGGAAGACATCAATCAGTGTAAAGCATGGAAAAAAATAATAATTTACAAACTATCAAGGATTCATGTGGGAGGGAGGCGAAAAAGGAGAAGCTGATACCAAGAGCTCAAGTAGAAAGGTAATGTTTTGAAAATGATGATGGCAGCAAATGTACAAATGTGCTTGACACAATAGATAGATGTACAGATTGTGATGAGAGTTGTATGATTTTTTAAATAGAATGATTTTTTAAAAAAGAAAGTAAATGTTTAGAAAATGGTGATGCCAACAGCAACATATGTATAAATATGTTTGATATAATTGATGTATTGAATGTTATAAGAAGGCTGAGCCCCGGTGGTGTAGTGGTTGTGCGTGGGACTGCGGCCCACTGGGTTGGAGGTTCAAATCCAGCAGCAAGGCTGGGCCTCCTACTCCCACCACCGGAGGGCAGTGATGCCCCCCCCCCCAGAATGTTATAAGAGATGTAAGAGCCCCAAATAAAATGATTTAAAAAACATACAGGATCTGGGGTCACAAAGGTATGAACATAAACAAGTGGCCATCCAGCAGGGAACTAACAAAACCCATATGGAAGAAGCACACCAGCCTGTGTGTTCATAAGGTGTCAATGGGACTAGGTATGAGAAATTCAAAAACAAGCAATCAAATTGATGTGAAGGAGCTTGGACAAAGTGGAGACCCCAAACCCACCTGTAAGATAGATGGAAAGTCCCTCACAGCAGGTACGGTATAACTCTGATGAAACACATAACTATCCTTTAGTTGTTTAATATTTCCATTCCTTACTATTATGGCTACTCATTAATCTTGTTTGATGTGCATATATTCATTTGATTAAGTTTGTTCAATGCATGAAATATTTTCTAATTGATAGATGGAATCTTAAAATACCTCTTCAGTACAATTGATCATATCCCTCCCAACATTTCTGATTTTGAAAATTATACTTTTCTTGTATCTCTTTTAATTTTCAGCTAGCGAAAAAGTATGGACCTGTGTTCACTGTGCATTTTGGTACGACACCCACTGTGGTGTTACATGGATATGAAGCTGTAAAGGAAGCCCTGATTGATCGAAAAGAGGAATTTTCTGGCAGAGGGAGTTTACCCATAGTTGATACAATCACTCAGAACTTAGGTATGCATCTATTTGGGGAATAAATGTGAGTGGGGCATTATAAAAACTCTAAATAAGTCAATGAAATAATAGGCATCATGCAAACATGTTCACAATTCTAAGTCCATATTTAGAAATTTTGAAAGAGACATAATATCCCCATGAACTATGAAATACAGTGACAGAAAACCACTTAGTAAACATGACTGCTCTATGAACTCATGAGTAAGATATATTCATTTTAAATTATGGCTAGTTAGATAGTGAGAAAGAAAAAAATGAGGTGTGAGAGGGAGAGGATGCAAGAGGAGGAGATGGAAAGAGTGGCAGAAGAATGACTATGCTATCTTTTTAATCAAACATGTATCATGCATGAAAGCAATGTCTATTTGACACATTTCGATTCTTGCCTACCATGTTCTATGCTTCTAATAAAGCAAGAGCTATGTTGAATTTGATTACATGGTAATATATATAGTACATAGTACATAAATACATATATGCTGTGAAATAAATTTGATGGAGAAATAAGTAGTAAATACAGATTGCAATTGATATTAAAAATTTTAAATGAAGAATACTTAAATCATCTTCAAACTGCCTGTGAAGCTGACCTTTCCTGTCCAGTTCTCCAGTGGGTTCAGCTGTAAGTGCTCATTTTCTCTTTTGTGATGTTCTCCAAGATGCTTCCTAACTCTGGAAGTCTGATGTTCAGCTCCCTAAGACCACTTTTTAAAAAGAGTCTAAACAAATACTAGGGAAATGGTAAAATCAGAGGGGCTGTCTTTTAAGGTCCCATGTCTCTTACCATAGGACTATGTGGCTTTGCGAGCCTCATTATAATACTGAAGAGTTGTTTCACCTTCTTATGAGAATTGACCTTTCTTATCGCCTCTCCCCCAATGCAATTGTAGTCAGAAAGGGCTAAGATTTAGTATCATTTACGAGGTCTATGATCATGGATCAAATATTTTCCCTCCACAATCTTCAGCTTCCTCATTAGTAAAAAGGGGCTAAAACATTTGCTTCCCAGAGTTATTTTGAAGCTCAGAGGAGTGAAGTATAAAGTGTTCAGTCATCTAGCAAATCAAGAGTTCTGATAGTAACCACAAGGCGAGGTTAGGAAAGGGAGCAGGTAAGGTGGGAATCAGTGGGGATTCCTGAGGCCAAAACCACACCCCCTCTTAAGTGTGGGTATTGTTTCCTGAGATGAGGGCTCCAACTTAGGATTCATAAAATGTAGGACATTCTCTGTTGCTTGCCCCCCCTCCCTACAGGAATTGTTTCCAGTAATGGAGAAATTTGGAGGCAAACCCGGCGCTTCGCCCTCATGGTTCTGAGGAATATGGGGATGGGAAAGAAGACCATTGAAGACCGAATTCAAGAAGAGGTCATGTGTCTGGTGGACACGTTAAGAAAAAAGAAAGGTAAATGTTACTTTCTGCAATTTCCAATAATAATTTGGGGGAGATTAGCTGTTATAACAAATAGATTAAAATAACAGATGAGGATTCTAATGCAATAGAAGTTTATTTTTGCTCACATTAAGGCAGTAAGGTGAAGAGGTTGGCTGAAATGTTTTTTGCAGCACTGGGTTGAGGTACTTGCTCCCATTATGTCAATGCTGACTCTGAGGGATTCTCTGTGGGTGCCAGAAGTGATAACTGTTACAGGAGTAGAAAGCTCAGTTTTTCTCCCATGGAGCTGCTGCTGGTTTTAAACTGCCAACCATGCAGCTCATAGCCTAATGCATACCTACTCCACCCCCAGGGCTTCTCTCATTGGGATGTAGGGACTTTGATAACTTCAACATAGGGTTTCCAGTGGTACCAAACATTCATCTCTTTGTGGTACTAAATGGAGCAAAAGCCAAGGAAATTAACAAATGATCATTTTAAAAGGCCAGGCAAGGAGATGACAGACAAAACTTCTTTCACATTCTATGGAATGCCTCTCCGTCACAGGGCTACCTCTTATTGTAGTGGCGTGGGTATATGTGGCAAGATACATGCTCAGACAGAAAAGAACACAATTGGGCTGAGCCCCGGTGGCATAAGTGGTTGAGTGCGGGACTGTGGCCCATGGGCTTGGTGGTTCAAATCCAGCAGCAGCTCTCTAGGAGCAAGGCTGGGTAGCTCCCACGACCACCAGAGGGCGGTGATGCCCCCCCCCCAAAAAAAAACAACAAAGGAAAAAAAAAAGAAAAGAGCACAATTTTGTAAAGAAGCTCTTAGTGTTGACCATGTGAACCTGAAAAGTTAAATGATTTTCAAGGACCTCCTTGGGAAACATGTCACGGACTGCTAAATTCATCTCAATATATAGGACTGTGTTACAGCTCCTCTGGAGAATTGTGGGTGAGAAGGGAGGGAGCTGCAGTAGCAAAAGTTTCATTAATATGCATAGGAGGATGTGAACATTCAGGACTGAGGAGTGCATAGAGAGGCATGACCTATTTGGGAAGAAGTGTGAAGAAAAGGACAAGATATATGTGATTCTATAACCTCAATAAGCGTCTAAAAGCCTTCAGTATAAATTACAACTCCAGTAAACAAAATCCTAATCCTTATGACTGGACCAATAGGTAACATTATGATAAATGGAGAACAGGTTGAAGTTGTCAAGGATTTTGTCTTGCACGTGTCCAGAATCAATGCTCATGAAAGCAGCAGTCAAGAGACCAAAAGATGAACATGCCAAAATTGAATATGCTGCACAAGACCTCTTTAAAGTAAAAGAGCCACGATGAAAAGCCACGATGTTAGTTTCAGTACTAAGGTACACCTGGCCCAAACCATGCTATCATCCATTGTCTCATTTGCATGTGAAAGTTGGACATCAAATAAAGAAAATCAAAGATGGATTGATGCATTTGGATTGTGGTGTTATAGAAGAAGATGGAAAGAGCCATGAACTGCTAAAAGAACAAGTCATCTGTCTTGGAAGAAATATGCCAGACTTCTCCTTAGAGACCAGCAGAGCAAGACTTCATCTTACATACCTTGGAAATCTTGTCAGGGATGCTCCATCACTGGAGAAGAACATTGTGCTTCATAAAGCAGAGGAGTAGAGGGAGGGGGAAAAAAGGAAGCTTTCAGGGAGAGGGGTTGACACTGTCTGCAACCATGGGCTCAGGCATAAGAACCATTCATTGTGAGACTGGCGCAAGACCAGGTAGTGGGTTGTTCAGGTTTGCACAACGTGGCTATGAGTTGGGACTGACCCATAGCACCTAACACCTTTTGTTTAGTATAACTCCCGCAGCCCTGGACCATAGGTCGGATATAGGCAGGTGAGACAGAGGACATGTCTCTGGGCACAGTCTCTTGTCCTTTGACCAGTGTGAACATTGCTCTCTGCCTACTCTTCTCCACTTTGCTGGCACTGCCTTTTCCTTCTGTCCTCTACTAACAGCTCTGGCAGCTGCAGCAATAGCAGCAACAGTGAGTAGAATAGCTGGGACATTTTTAACATGGTGCTCACACAATGCCATATCATGTAATGTTGCATTTCATAGACCATATAATGGATTTCAAGTAAAACACACATATTAGCTTAACACTTCCCATTTATGCCAAGTCGATATTGATTCAAGTGACTCCTGTAGTATGGAGTAGAACTTCCTCATATGACTCTAAGAATGTAAATCTTTAAGGAAGCAGACTGCCACATTTTTCTCCCAGCAGAGTGACATGCTGGGTGTGAACTACCTACTTTACACTTGTCCATCCAGCACATGATAGCATCAGGGCTCCTTAATGTAATAATACTACATTCACTTATATTATTGCTTCTGTCATGAATTCCATTTTATCCCCACTAAATATGTTTTAAGGAGTCCTGGTTGCGTTTCGGGTGAGGTTAGTGGTTTAAATTCACCAGCCATTCAACAAGAGAAAGATGGAATCACCTGTTCCCCTAAAGAAGTGCTTCTCAACCTGTGGGTCATGACACCTTTGGGGATCAAATGGCCCCTTTCACAGGAGTTGCCTAAGTCCATTGGAAAACATCTATTTCTGATAGTCTTAGGAACCGAGACACCACTCCTCTATGTCTTCAGGCGGGTCCGCCCACATGCAGATACACCAACATCCAAGTACCAGGGGTGAAGACTGCTGCCCATGCTACACCGTGCTGCATGACAAAATTTCCTTTATTTGTCATTAGA
>PVJH01038318.1:5000-17246 GCA_004026705.1 Nesogale talazaci | reverse complement strand
TGCTCTAGGACCCTATGATTAAAGCTCAATTTTGTACCATTAAGTCCATGCTGAGTTGCAGCAACCGCCAGTGGGTGTCCAAGACTGTAAGCAGTGAGGAGAGGAGGAAGCCCGGCCATCTCTTGTGGACTCTCACTGGTGTTTTGGAAGTGCCGACCATGAAGATTGTGGCCCAGCGCTTACCCACGACGCCACTCTCTTTAGGGCTCTGTATTTCTGTAACTAAAGGTCTACCATCCAAACCAGAGCACTGTTAGAAGATAGCGCTCATAAACAGGACTGTGCTGAACAAGTGCCGGCATATTGATGTGAACCGTTTGTAGTAGTCTCTCAGTATAACTCTGTGTATGTGAAAGTTATCAAATAATCCTTTATATGTGAAAAAATATACATAAATAATTATGTCAACTGATTAGACTGGCATTATTTTTTAACTGCACTAATGTGTTTTTTTTTCTCTTTAGGAGATTTAATTGTCAATCTACTAATAATTTTCTCCTAAAATTAAAAAATTTCCAATGATTAAAAAAATGAAATAGTGTAAAATAGTGGCCTCCCCTCTCCCCTCTCTCTCCTAAGCAATAGCAGTTATAAAATGTTTGGAGAGAATAGAGTTAGGAAAAAAATAACTTTGCAATGTAAAGAAGTATATAACCAACATTTTAAAAGTATAGTTCAAAAAATCCTTTGTTTTATATAGCACAGACAAAATTGTACTAAGAGTTGCAAAGGAAACAATTTTCATTTTGAGAAATTTTGCTTTTCTCCATACCAATTTAATGACGTGTTTGAGTAACAAGCTCTTTCATTTTCAGTTTTATATCTGCTAGACTTATTATAGTACTACACAGGACAAGTTAATGTTTTCTCACATTTTGGTACATATTCTTGAGATATGGTAATGTTAACTGCATAACTGTTTTGGTGAGAGAAATATCAGGTCAGACTCCTATATGTTGCTGCATTGTAATAACTGAACTAAAATTAATGGGTTTTTATCTATTACATTTCAGAATACATTTTAATTTAATTAATTTAAGTTTAAATTGAGTTCATTTCTCAACAAAATTCTAAAGAGCATAGTTAATTAGCTAAAGTGCAAATTTTTCAGATCCTAATTTGCTGAGGGACTGCTTCTGGGTTCCTAATTGCTATATTTGCTTTTTTAAAATAACAAATTAAAAGTTCAAGAAAAAGCTACTAGCAAATTGCACTTATGCATTCTAAGGAAATAACATATTAACCAAAAAATTAGAATTGAGTGTATTATTGAAAAAAATACTTTAATAAAAATTAATAAAAGATTAACTCCAATGAGTTAGAGATGAAAAATATCCTAAATATACCACTTTTCCAAAAAAACTTACATCTCTATTATCCCTGCTATTAGCTATAATTCCCCTAATATCATCCCTTATGGAAACCAACAACAACATCTTAATTGTTACTTTTACAACATGATCTATATATAGTTAATTATTTAATCTGGCCCTTCTTACCCAGGGTTCTGTAATTAATTTTGATGTCACACTAATTCATAAACCATTAATGGAATGGATCATTCCATTTCATTGTGGACGGTTGTGGATGCTCTTTAGACCAAAATATAGAGTTCAGGCGTCTTTCTGGAGAATTTTTTTTATCTGCAAAGCTATCAAATGTTATGAAAACAGGTCAAGTGATAAGATACAACTCCAGTACCAAGAATTGGGGGTCAGGTAGTGTCCAGGCAGAAGCAAGATGCCAGAACAGGTTTTCCTTTCTATGTGTGTGCTCAGTTAGGAAAGAAAGGCCACAACAAATAACTTGGAGGGAGGTGTGATTTGTGACTTCTGCATATCATGCCTACCCCCAAAGAGACAGAGTGGTGACTTGAACCACACCCTCTAGTAAGGTACGTACTCAAGTTATATCGCTTTCATCCTTTTTATCAGCACAGCGGAAGAAACTCAAACCAAAATCGTGGCCTGCATGTAGTTCCTGACATAAAGTGACCTTGTAAGACAGAGTAGAACTACACGTTTGGTTTCCTAAGGCTGTCAATCTTTATACATACGAAAATCCTCATTCTTCTTCCTCAGAGAAGCTGGAAGGTTAGAACCATTGGTCTTGTGGTGAGATTTCAATGCATAGCCCTCTCTGCCTTGATGCCTCCTTGGCACAATAGACAACTCCTGTCAAAAACCATTGTATTCCAAATGTAGACATAAAATACCACAAAAGGAGTACTATTATTAGCAGGGCCCCCTCAATTGTTTTACAGCATCTCAATTATGTTCAGATATTTATCAGAAATGTGTGATTTTCAGTTGCAATCAGGTTGGATCTCACTCATCGCAATCTCATGTACAAGAAAACCAAACACCACCCAGTCCCGAGACTGCCTCACAATTGTATGTTTAAGTTAATTTTTGCAGACTCCGCATCTATCTTGTTACAGCCTTTCTCTTTTTATCCCCACTTCCTTTCTACTTTACCAACCACAATTTCCTTTTCCAGGGCATGATTTTAGCTGTTAAATGTCCAAAGAATGAGACAAACTCTTGCTATTCTTATTTCTCAGGAGCATTCTGTACTGTACTTTCTGGCTGTACTTATTGCAAAATAGATTTGCTTGTCCTTTTGTCAGACCATGATATACTCAATCTTTTTCAACAACTCTATAACTCAAGTGCATCAATTCTTCCTCTGTAGTCCATACCGAAGGCTACAATCTTTATTTTTCATGAGCAAGTGCTTGAAATCTTCCTCACTTTCATCTGCATATTGTAGATTGCAAATAGGATTTCCTCCAATTCTTAGAACATATTCTTATTAATTTAATCTAGTTTCTCTGATGATTTGCTAAGCCCAAAGATTGAATAAGTATGTTGAGAAGGTATAAACTTGATAAGCACACTTCTTGCTTTTAAACCATGCAGTATATACACTTGTTTGCTTGGACAACTACCTCTTTATCCACATACAGGTAACACTTGAACACAATTTTGTGTTTTGAGATTCCTATTCTTCTCAAGTATATTCATAGGTTATTATGGACCACATAATCTATAGCCTTTGCGCAGTCAGTAAAACACAAATAAACATCTTCCTAATATTCTGGGTCTCAGCTGAGATCCATTTGACATCAGCAATGATATCTTCTTTATTTCATGCTCCTTTCGGAATCCAGACTGATTTCTGGCAACTCTTTTTTCAAAGTATGACTAAAAGGTTTGTTAAATGACCATCAGTAAAAATGTATGTCTTTGTCACATCACACATATTATTTTAAAATCTGAACATTTTGTTGGGTCACGTTTCTTTTCCAATTGCCTGGGTAGCTGTCTTCTAAATGTCTTAGAATGGAGTGAGTGTTTCATCAACTTGTGGAAACATCTTAACTTTTCCCCATTAATTCCTGGAGTCTAATTTTTAGCTAATACATTCAGTGAAGCTCGGGTTTTCCATTTGGTACCATTGGTTCTTGATCCTATGCTACCTATTGGAATGGTTTTTAAGGACTAGTTTCTTTGATCAAGTGGATCTGTGTATTCTTTCCATCATTTTGAGTTTCTTTGATCATTTAATATTTTCTTCATGGAATCTTTCAATATTATACCTCAAAGCTTTAACTTTTTTCTCTTTCCTTTCAGTTTAAGATATACTGAACATTTTATTCCTTTTTGGTTTTTTAACTCAAGATCTTAGCAAATTTCATTATCATATTTTACTGTCTTCTCATGTTGCCCTTTGAAATTTTCTCTTTAGCTATTTAACTATTTCATTGTTTCTTCCATTTACTGTAGCTACTTTTTGGTTAAGGTAAAGTTTCAGAATCTGGTACCCACCTTTATCATTTTTTTAGGTTCCTGTCCTTTAATGACATATTATTGTTTATTTCACATATGAAGTTCTTGATGTTACCCCACAGCTCATAAGGTTTTCTGTCAAATCTTTTCTTGAGATATTAAAAAAATTCGATTGGTATATATTGAAGATCATATTTTGCTCTTGTAAACATATTTTAATTATCTTTAGGTCAGCCTGATCTTAAATATGAACAATTGATGGTCTATTCCATAGTCAGTGTCTGGCCTTGAGTGGGCTGCTGATATTGAGCTTCTCTATCATCTCTTCCCACAGATGAAGTCAGTTTGATTCCCATGTATTTCATCTGGAGGAGTCCACCTTGTGTTTCTGAAAAAGGTATTCAATGAAGAAGTCCCTGTTCTTGCAACATTCTATTATGCAATCTCCAGCTTAGTTTCTACTTCAAGGCCATCATTGCCAACTGCTATCTTTTCCTCTTTGTTTCTGGCTGTTGCATTCCAATTACCAATAATTATCAATGCATCTTGAGATTGGGAAGATTTTTCACTCTTCATCACTCGAGTTACTGGTTGGTGCATTAATTTGAATAACAGTTGTATGGACTGGACTTCCTTGCATGTGGATAGCTGTTATCCTATCACAGACAGCATTGTCCTTCAGGATATCTCTTGAAATGTTCTTTCTGATGATGAATGTGACACCATTCTTCTTAAAACCTTTATTCCCAATTTAGTAAACTGTATGAGTACTTGATTCAAAATGACCAATACTAGGTCATTTCAGCTTTATAATATCTAGGGTAGAGACTTGTATGCATTCCATTTAATTGTCTTGACTTTAAATTTTCCTAGATTCATACCTTATGTATTAATGATGACAGTTATTAAAGGACAGTTATAACTTCTCCTTTGAGTCATGGTTTATCAGCAAATAAAGACCATGAAGACTTTATTCCTGAAGACTTTACTCAAACATCATAACAATTGATTCTGAGTTGATAAGGCAACATTTCCTCAGTAATATTTTAATGCCTTCCCACCAGATCAGCTCATCCTTAGCTACTATCTTTGACAATGTTCTATTGTTTTCAATGGCTCATTCCTCTGAAGTAGACTGCTCTTAGTTTGGAAGCACTGTTGAAACTTTATCACTGTAGTAGTTCTGCTGATATCTGAAATGCCAGTGACATAATTTCCAGCATCACAGCAACATAGGATCCACCATAACAGGACAAACCAACAGACACGTGGTGGAAATTAATATGTAGCATAGCATAATTTTATTAGCTTTTTCAAATTTCACTGGAAGATCGGTAGGAAAAATATTTTGCTTACTGAAAAAGAATGCATTCTATTGAATAAAAATGTCCAGAAGACTCAATCTCTAGAGAAGATTAATTTTAACTTTCTGAAAATGTTACATTACAGAAATTCCCCCCCCCCCATTTCGAGTTATTACTAAATACAACTAAACCCACTCCTCCCTTATTGACGTGGTTAGGTTCCAAAGGAGATTAAGAGAATATTGGTTTTGCATAAAAATCTATTAACATATCTTCCATATGTAGTTGGCCTTTTTTTCAAATTTTATGGTGGGACATGTCTTAAATAGTGTATTTTCACTATTGCAGAAGATACCAAACGAAGCCCACTGTCAGTGAGCTGATTGTCTGATTTATAACATACCTTTTATAGTGTCTTTAGTGCAATCTTTAAGGGAGTGGATAGCCTCATATTTCTATCATTATAGCCAATGCTTCTCTTTTTAAGCAATCTTTTCCGTGTAATACTTACAGTATGTTGACTAAAATTTTCATTTTAAGACTTGATTGTATATCATATTAAGTAATATATGCTTTTATAAGAATATTGAAAGAGAAATGCTACATGTTTATGGATCAATTGTAAATGAAGTACAATATCTTTATTTGGAGTAAGTATTAAGTTTGAAAGACTTATAAAGGGTTTCATTGATTGCAAGTCATTTTTCAAGAACATAGATTTTAATTTATTTATTGTCCAATTGTGGCAATAATAAATATTTTCACAATAATTTTTAGTAATTGGACTTAAAGCATATGTTATTAAGGATGTTAATGTTTGAAAAGATTGTTCAAATGTATTGAGATTTCACAAATAGGTAGATTCAGTTTAAATGATCTTTGTGTAAATTTTGTTTTATGTGCAGATACTTTCAAAACCTTAACTTTTAGCTCTGGATGTTATATTGGCTAGTGTCCTGTGGAATGCTATGGATTTTTTTGTGATTTTTCCACTAATATAAAATTGTGAAAACGAGAAGTATTATGGCCTCTGTGTTGCGTAAATTCGATTATGGAAAGTAGAATCACAGAATATTTAAGATTTTTGTGTTCTTGAATCAGACAAACTTTAGATGTAACACCAATCAATTAGTAGCATCAATGTGAAATGAGGCAAGTTGCTTAAAAACATTCTAAGCCTCGATTTATCAGAAAAATGGGAAAAAATGATATCTTATTCCCCCTGAAAATATAAAGAAAAAGTTAATATACACATTTAATTAATTTATCTAATTTATTCTGACTCATAGACCTCTATATTGTATTTCTTAGGCTGTAAATGTTTGTGGGAACAGATAGCCTCATTTTTCCTCTGGAGAGACTGGTAGGCTTGAAACCTGAACCTTGAGTTTTTGTATTTCGCATTCCAAACTTTACCAGATAGTAACAACCTGGCTCCCTAGTGCATATTAATGAAAAATTATTACCAATTTAGAATACAGTTAGTGTTCGAAAGACCTTCTTCCTGTCCTTCTATACTCTTTGTTGACTTTGTGCTCTCCTCTCCCTTTGCCCCCACCCTCAATTGGCCAGGTCCTGTGCTGCGCTCACCAATGCTCTGCTTCGGCTCCTTGTTGCAGCCACTGTAAATCCATCTCATTGAGAGCCCTCTCTTTTTATCAGTCTTTTCATTGGCCTCAATTGGTCACTCCTCAGAACAGGTACAGAGTATGGGAAATGAAGTTTCATCATTTGACAACCAACTCTACAATATTGCTACCATGCAATAGAATCTATTCATTTTTCATTAAAATCCAATGCATGCCTTTCTGAAGAGGCAAAGCTTTTTGAGATGATCTCCTGTAAGTGATGACTTATGAACTTGACTCTTACCAAACCTGAGGTCAGCATCCCTGGGGTGTTGAACAATTTACTCTTAGTCAATGCTTAGTGCAGTGGTTCTCAACCTTCCTATGTCTTTAATACAGTTCCTTATGTTGTGGCAATCTCCCAACCATAAAATTATTTTTGTTGCTGCTACATAACTGTAATTTTGCTACTTTTATAAATCAGGTGACCCCTGGGAAATGGTCATTTGCGAATACTAAATGACACTGTTCTATAACTTGTGCATGCTGTTTAGTCCACTTCCTTTGGATTGGACACAAATATGAACTTTTTCTGTGGGAACAGATCCAACACTCAAGAAGGTGAAGGAGAAGGAGTTATCAATACGACATGCACACAGACTCCAGAGACCAGACTCAATGGCATAGATCTTCATTGCAGCCTTTACAACACTTATATATGCTTCATTAACCAATCAAATAACTTCTTTCATCTCTTTTCTTGACATCCTTATAGGGTTTCAGGTTTGCAACATGAAAGACAATAGGACCACACTGTGGGCTATGTAAATGAGGTATTTCTGGCTAAGTTATGTAAATAAGGTGCAGCTGGGTTAGCTGACCCATCCAATTGTCTTATAGGATTCATTTGTCCAATCACAATACAGGACAAACCATCCAGTTGCATTAAAGAATCATACATACAATCACATTACAGGACCTTAGGGTCAAATTGCATTATAGGATCTTAGCTGTACTATTGCATTATAGGATCTTACTGTCCCATCACATTACAGGAACTTAGCTTTACATATGGGGAAGCTAGACATATTCTGATAAGCTGTGTTTCAGAGGTTTAAGTAGAATGTTGTCAGGTTGGCTGGCCTGGGTTTTATTTGCCTCAAGATTGGAGTTTTTTCCAGGAGTCATGGAGCACGGTATACCCAGCAGCTTCCACCTGACTCAAGACTGGAATATTTCAGGAGACATAGAAGTGTGACTTCCAGCTACCAAAGGGTACGGATTTCACACCAGCAGCTTCAAGACCACTCTAGGAACTTCAGCAGCATTGGGCACTTTCTGTGCCTTTCCCCCAGATTCACAGATCCTGCCAGGAATGCCACCACACTTTTCCATTTAATTGGCAGAGTAGCTGGCTTCCAAATTTCTTGACAAAGACGAGCAAGTGTTTCCTGTGCTTCATCATATTGTTACACATTTCAACTGGTATTCTGCCAGTCCATGGGGCCTTGATATTGGCTAATGCCTTAATTGCAATTTGCACTTCATAAGACTGCTTTAAAGCATTGAAGAAAAAAGAAAAAAGGGTTGAAGCCAAGCATGTCACTTTGAAAAGAAAAGTAAGTCTCATCCAAGATATGGTGTTTATAACCCAGTTAAATGCATGTGACCATTGGGCAACAAAAAAACAAACTCCCAGAATAATTGATGCTTTGGGACGGTGGTTTTGACAAAGAATACTGAAAGCACAATAGGTTACCAGCAAAGTGTAGGAGCCATGGGTCATACTGGTTACGTGTTGGTCTGGTAACTGCAAGGTGAGCAGTTAGAAACCACCTGCATGGCTGTGAGAGGACGACGAGGCTTTGTGAACCAGCACAGGGAGACCATCTGGGAAACCCACAGTACCAAATCTATCTTGCTGTATAGGACTGCTATGAGTTGGAATCAATCAGTGGTACTGAGTTTGACTTTATATTTTTTTATGGGCAGAATGATCCAAAAATTGCAAATGAGGTTACATCTATTTGTGTCCCAAATAATGAATTGGATTTATTTTGGAAAAAATTATGAAGGAAGGTGTGTGGAAGTAGAAGATCTGTTTTAAGATAGAATATAGTAAATGCTATAAAGGACAAGAAAAAGTATGGGAAGGGTGGGGGTGTGGGAGAAAAACATTTGGTAGCTATAAATGATAGTCTCAATATGCCTGTAAAATTTTCAGTATGACTCCAATTTTCTTTCTTTTTTTTCTCCCTTTGTTTAGTGGAATTTAAGCCTATTCCACTTACTTATTTCCCAAAGAAACCAATTTCAATGAAGTCATCAAAAACTTCAGTTTTCCTACCAGAATTACCATTCTAAAAATTTTTTTGGATTAACTAAATGATAGAAGCAGCACATTTCCTGAAAATCTGGGATAAATTATATTATCATTTTAATCTCTTCATAGCACCTTCCTCCTGCCATTTATAATGTTGTCATAATTGGTAATTATGTAATATTAGGGCAATACTTTAAAATATGTCTACCTTATGACACTCTAAGCTGAGGAAAGCTTATATATTAGTAATAAATCTAGGATTACTAACAGGACATAATTAATTAACTAATGGTGTGTTGTTTTGATGAGGATGGACAATAAAGGTTCGTTTTTAAAGGTTATATTTTTCTATTTTTACTTTAGTTTGGCAAGAATTGAACCACGGAAGCATATTAAAATATAATTTTATGCAATTATCTTTGTCTTTGAAAATGATTACCTAGCTTGTAATATATAGTCAAATGAGGGCACAATAGGAAGAGGTTCAGGAACTCTTGAGAAATTTTGCTTATGTAATCAATGAACCAAAAGGTAGTATCAATAAGTAAAATAAGTATCAATAAGTAAAAATATTACTGGTGGATAAAAGAAAATAAGGGAATTGCAAAATGAAATGAATAAAAATAAGTAGAAAGTCAGCATTAGGTACTGATTAAATAAAATCTTAGGAAGGAAACTTCAAACTTCTACTATCTTTCTTTTGGTGGGTGTTATTTCTTAAATCATTTTATTGTGGGATTTAAAGACTTCATGACAATCCATACATAAATTGTATCAATCACATTTGTACATATATTTCCATCATTATGCTAAAACATTTTCTTTCTACTTGAGACCTTGATATGAGCTCCCCTTTGTCCCCTACCTCTCCCACTCTCATGAACCCTTAATGTATTATAAATAATTGTTCATTTTGTATATTACACCATCCACTGTCTCCCTTCAACCATGGTGCTCTCCCCCTGGTGTGTGTGTTTGTGTGTGTGTGTGTGTAATACATGGATCATTGTGATCACTTCCCACTTTCTTCCATTTCTCCCCTTCCACTTACCTTCATGGAATCACTATCCCATTACTATTCCTGAGGGTTTTATATGTTCTGGATTCCGTATATGGAGAGCTCTTATCTGTACCAGTGCACATCCTCTGATCTAGGCAGATTTGTAAGGTCATGAAATAGTGGAGGGTACATGACCACCAGAAGGCAGTGATGCCCTATCCCTCAGCTCCTCCCAAAAAAGAAATAGCAGAGGGTGGAGAGCATTAAAAAATAGAGGAATGCTATATGTTTTTTCAAAGTTTTATTATACCCTGGCTGCCTCGTTCCTTCCTTGTGACCTTTCTGTCAGAGGATGTCCAATTGTCTGCAAATGGGTTTTGCAAACCAACCTCTTAGTATCAACATGATTGTTTGCTTTGGATCTTCTGATGCCTGTTGCCTGATCCTGTCAAGACCTCCAGATCCCACAGGTTGATGTTCTTCTTCCATGTGGACTTGGTTGCTTTCCTGCTAGATGGCAGTGTGTTTAGCTTCAAACCTTTCATACCCCAGACAATATAACTATTGCTAGCTGGGCACCATCAGCTTTCTTCACCACATTTGTTTATGTGCCCAATTTGTCTTCAAAGGTCATGTTAGGCAAGTGAGCATCACAGAATGCCAGGATCTTAGAACAAAGAGTTTTTGCATTGAGGGAGGGCTTAAGTAGAGGTCTCTAGTTCATCTGCTACCTTAATACTTAACATATAAATAAATACACATAAACCTATATGTGCATAGGTTTTCATTATATATTAATATATTTATAGGTATTAATCCCTATATTTATATCTCTATATATGTCTTTTGCCTGATAATTCTTTCTTCAATTTCCTTTTCCTTTCTTCCTTTCATGATTAGCCTTTATTTAGGTTTCGGTAATTCTTCTCGGTTACATTTCCCTTAATCAATCCCCATCAGGCATCCTATGCCCTCCTTGCCATCATTTTTAGTTCACTTTTCCCATTTTCCCTGGATTTGTTGGCAGCCCAACTTTTTTCCTCTGCCTCCTCCATCCATCAGAACTGTCGTCCCATTGTTTTCTCCTCTGGATTATTTATCCTGCTTATCTTATCAAGATAGAGATGCAGCAACAATAATATGCACAAAAACAAAAGAAAACAGATGCAGAGAACTTATAAGTAATATTTACTCTCTCCTAAACTTTTAACTAATAAATTTATTTTTCCATCTAATAAATAAATAACAGTGGAAGCGTGCCTAAAATTATAGAATTTTATTAATACTGCATTTGTTATAAGCAAAATCATGTTTAATATGCAGAATCACCTTCTATATAATAAACTTTAGAAGTTAATCAAGTTTGAACTATAAGCAAAATCTTTTGTTCACAAGGTTTGGATATTAGAGTATATTCTAGATAATATGTTACAAATTAGATTTTGGACAATTGGAATACTTATATTTTCTTCTCTTTTGCTTAGTCTGTGCTTCATATACTTAATAGAGAACCCCTTTTATGTCATGTATATACAATAACATGCCCACATGTATAGATTTCAACTTAACAGAAATACCCTAAGAACCTAATTGGGACCCAGTTTAAATCCAGAGAGGGTCAAGGATAAGAGACTTCTATGTAGGTCTAGTAAGGACAATGAAAAAGCAGTGAGGTCATGGCATAGTACAATTATTCCAAGTGTTAAAATTTCAACTGAAAACTCATCTAGTTCAGAATGGTTTTGTGTCAATGCCATCAGCATCTGACATGGCCTATCAGTTCATGAATGGAATTCATGTTGTGGCTCGCAGTTTTCAGTGATATATTTAGATATCTCACCAATGTTGACAAAGAAGCATAAGGGCAGACTATTTTTAAGAGAAATAGGATGGGACATTTTTAAAGAAGGCTTGCTACTGCTTATAAGATTAACTTTTCACCAAGGAAACGACACGTCAGCTTTATTTACAATAAATAAATAAAATGAATTTTCTATAACCTAGAAAGCACTAGCAATGCTGTGTCTTGGGTCTCCTTTGTCATGCCTCTGCTCCCCTCCTGCAGCTTGATTACTGGCACCAGCACTCACTCTTCCCTCTTCTTTCTACTGGGGTCGCTGCCCTTATACCCACAATTGTAAGTACAACAGGCTGCCTCTCCCTTCAAGCTCTGATGCCTTTGGGTGGGACTCTGAGGGATAATTCTTATTTCAAAGATTTCTTAAAGATTAGACTTTAACTACTGCTGAGGGTATAGGGT
>PVJH01038317.1:0-17236 GCA_004026705.1 Nesogale talazaci | reverse complement strand
AGCCCTGGGGCTGCAATCCACGTGGTTGGCAGTTCAAAACCAGCAGGGAGAAAGACTGGGCTTTCTAGCCCATCAGCAACGACAGCCTTGGAAACCCAAAGGGGTCCCTGTGAGTCAGTATGGACCCCATGGCAGTGAGCTACATAAAGTTTGTGGCGACAATTGGAGTGAAAAGCTTGTGGGATTTCCCCATGAACTTTTTGAAGGCCCCTCGTTCACAAGACGACCTCCCGGCAACAGGTACTCAGAAGAACAATGGAGCTGAGTAAGGGGGCTGAGCAGTGCCAACCAGGGTGGGAGAGGAGGCTGTTTTAGACAAGCTGAGTCCCTCCAGGAGCAAACCCTTAGGTAGCCGACAGGAAGCCATTCCCAGCAGAGGACAGAGTTGGGGCGAAGGCTCTGAGACAGGGGATGCTCGGGGATCAGTGAGGTGAGATGGCCAGTGTAGCTGACACAGTTAACAGGGCGGGAGAGGCCCAGGGGACAAGGTCAAGGGAGGCAAAGGACCCAGAAATGCAGGGTCTTGTGGCCACTAGGAAGATTGCTTTGATATTAAGTTGGGGAGACACTGCATGATTCTGATAGAGGAGGGCCACGATCTGACTTGGTCGGCAAGGTTGACGGTTCAAAACCGTTGTGGATGTTCCCCTGGAAGTGCACTTCTGGGGGAAGGGGTGGGGTGGAGTGGCAGAGGCCAGCGAGATGATCTAGGTGAGCAGTGGTGGGAGCTCTGGTAGATGGACAATGGGCCCTGGGGTGGGGGAGAAAATCTAGGGTGATGCTAGGGGTGTTGACAGGAAGAACAGGGAGAGGGACATCACAAGCTCTGCTCACTTTGGCTGTGAGTGAGAAATGGAACAGGGACGCCTCTCATGCCTGAAGGCTCCTGGACGTTCCCAGGCACCACCAGCTCAGCTTGTCCCCAGTGGGACTCCCCTGGCCACCAGATCTGCCCAGCCTCTTCACCCAGCTGCCACCCATTCCCTCCCATCCTGCACTTTGGCCCCAGCTGCCCTTCCCCAGGACCTCTCCTGCCCTTACCCCGTCAAGGCCTGTGCAACTGCCCAGAGCCTGTGGCAGGATGGGTGCTCGGGGAATGATGGAGGATTGAGACTGTAGACAGCTCCTCTCTTCCTTCAGCACAGCCTCCATGCCATAAGGGAGCAATCTTTGAAAACACACCTCTCTGACTATGTCCCCGTCTTGACTGTACCCTGTTCCTGGCTCCCCAGAAGTCACACGAACATCATAGGATGACCAATAGACATACTTTATGAACCCCAAATAGTCTAAGGTTTCTTCGTCATTGTTTTGAACTTGAATTAAGTACTGTTTGTTTGGTTTTTTTTTTTCCATCAAAAGCCTGCGTTTCCCATTACTCTCGAGCAACTGGCAGAGCTGGTAGGACCAGGCCCACGTTTCCCCAATGGAGCTCTCGGTCGGGTGAAGGAGGGGCCCTAGCGTTAGATAAGGCCCAGGCTCTGGGATTTGCTGTAATCCCTACTGCTATCTCTCACACTCTGACCACTGCCCTCACTTAAAGCTTCCTACCTGGACCCCAGGGCCTCCGTTTGCAGTCCCGGACCTAAAAGAGGAGCAGCAGCAGTTGGGATAGCTTGTGGGTGGCACGAGGGCGAGTTGAAAAGCTGGGCTGAGGCCAAGGCATAAAAGGGGTTAGGAATGTCATTTTAAGAAGTCTGCCCTTTATCCAGAGACCCACTGGAGGGACACTGTGAGATGGTTGAATTTGTGTCTCTCGTGTAGGCCCACTGATGTGTGTGTGTTTGTGTGTGTGTGGAGTAACTGGGCAGAAAGCCCAGGAGGAGAGGGCTTCTTTTCTGCTGAGCTTCCCCGAGTCTGAGTCCGCTTCCTCTGTGTTTCAGCACCAGACAGCAGCCACGTGCCCCAGTATGGCCGTGAACGCAGATGGGCTGTGCTGAAGACCCCACTCGGCTCCAGCTGCTTCCAAAAAGCCCCAGTCCCCTAGGACCGCAGCCCATAGCCTTCTCTTGCCCACAGGATGGGAGCCTGGGGGCTAGAAGCCCAGCCATGAGGGATTGCTGCCCCTCCCAGCAAAAGACCAGCCCTGCAACCCCCAAGAACACCCCTGACAAAGGCCCAGGCATGGATTCTAGACAGAGCAACCCCAGCGAGGCTGGGGAAGGAACCTCTTGCTCCGAGGGCCCTGCTGGGATCTTGGCCTGCCCCTCCTCAACCAGCATCCCTCCCCAAGAGGCAGCCACCAAGGGGCCTGAGGGGGCACGTGAAGTCTCGAGCTCAGGAATGCCAGAGACCCCCTCCTCTGTGACGCTGGGGGGCTCAAAGGCAGAGCCTGTGTCCTTTGGGAAAGCCGAGCCTGCATCCTCAGCTGACAGAAACCCTGTGCTCTTGGAGGACGTGGAACCCAAGTCTTCCACGAAGGCAGAATCCACGGCCACAGCCAAGGGAGACGCTGGCTCGTCACAAAAGCCCAATCCTGAGGTGCCAGGACAGACAGAGCCTGCCATCCGGGGAAAGGAGGGACCTGGGCCCTTGGAAAAGGAGGCGTGGACATCCTCCAGCAGAGTGGATGCAGAGTCCCTAAGGAAGGAGGCTCCGGAGCCTTTGAGAAAAGTGGATCCTGTGTTTTCAGGCCAGGAGGAGCCTGTGTTCCCAGGAAAGGAGGTGTTCAGGTCCTCTGGAGAAGGGCATGCCGGGACCTCAGAAAAGGTGGGCTCTGCACCCTCAGGAGAGGCAGGCCCCATGCCCCGAGGAAACACGGGCTCTCCATCCACAGGAAAGACCGAGTCTGCGCCTTTGGGAACGCTGACTCCCGGAGCCTCAGGCAAGAGCGAGGCCATGGATCAGGGGACCTCGGGAAGAGGTGCTCCCACAGCTGTGGGGATGGTGGGTCCTGTGTCTGGGGGAAATGTAGACACAGTGTCCTCGGCTAAAGAGGCCCTCCCGGGAAAGCCGGGGCCCGCCTTCTCAGGAGAGGGGGCTCCCAAGGTTGCGGGAATGGGAAAAACAGCATCAGCTGGACAACTGGATTCCACGTGTGCAGGAAAGACGCACCCTGAGAACTCTGAAACATCTCTGAAGACTGGGAGGCCCCTGCCTCCATCTGCAGACCAGGCAGGCCCTGTGTCCTTGGGGAAGGGTCCCCTGTCCTCAGGAAAGCCCAAGGCGCTGTCCTCTTCCGGGCAGGCCTCGCCTGTGCCGGTGGGGCAGACAGAAACTGCATCTGCAGGGAAAGAGGCTCCCACCTCCTCGGGGAAGATGGACTCCAGTCCTGTGGGAAATAGATTAAAAGGCTCAACTTCGGCAAAAGAGAATCCTGACTCTTGGGGGCAGGGGGATAGAAAGTCCTTGGGGACTGCAGCTCCCCCACCCTCAGTAATAGCTGAGGCAGTGACCTCTGGGGGAGAAGGCCCACTGTCTTCTGAGAAGGAAGCCCTGGGGATCTCTGGGAAGGGTGAGGTTCTAGCCTTGGGCAAGGCGGGTCCTGAGATGATCAGGGGGCAGGCAGAAGCTGTCCCCTCTGAAGCAATGGGTGCCAGGTCTTTAGGGAATGTGTACCCCACGACTCCAGGTAAAACAGCCCCTCTGTCCTCCTCGGGGAAGGTGGCTTCAGGGAATGGAGGCACAGCCCCACAGAAGAAGGTGGATCCTCCCCCTGCAGAGAAGGGGAATCCCGTGAACTCCAGAAAGGTGGATCCCAGTGCCTCCGGGAGTGCAGGGCAGCCATCTGAGCACACAGCAGCAGCAGCGGCAAAGTCCCCTGGGAAGACGGGTCCTGCGTCGTCAATGGCAGGAAAGGCAGTGGTGTCTCCCCTGGAGAAGCTGCCCGAGGCTCCCGGGTCCTCCGGGAAAGGAGAACCGGTGGCCCCCGGAAAGGTGGCGCCGGTGCAGACCCCCTCCACGTCTCCAAGGAAAGGAGAGCCTCCTGCGGCGGGGATGCTGGTCCCTCCGACTCAGCCCGACGCTGGCGCACCTCGTGGCACAGCCGCTTCGCCCGTGGGTGCCCTGGGCACTGGGGGTCGCGCTGAGCCGGAGCCTGTGCCGCGCACCCCGGCCTCCAGCCTCAGCCCGAAAGCCCCGACGCCCACTGGGACCCCGCAAAGCCGCGGTCCCGAGGCCGCCGCGGCCCCGCCCCCGCCCGGGCCACGAACTCGCGACAACTTCACCAAGGCGCCGTCGTGGGAGGCGAGCGCGCCGCCGCCACCGCCGCCGCGCGAGGACGCGGGCACTCAGGCGGGCGCGCAGGCCTGCGTCTCGGTGGCCCTGAGCCCCATGTCTCCGCAGGACGGCGCGGGCGGCGCGGCCTTCAGCTTCCAGGCGGCGCCGCGCGCGCCCAGCCCCGTGCCCGGGCCGCCCGCGCGCCGGGACGCCGGTCTGCAGGTGTCGCTGGGAGCCGCCGAGACCCGCTCGGTGGCCACCGGGCCCATGACGCCGCAGGCCGCCGCGCCGCCCGTCTTCCCCGAGGTGCGGGTGCGGCCCGGCTCGGTGCTGGCGGCCGCCGTGGCGCCCCCGGAGGCGGCCGAGCCGGTGCGGGACGTCAGCTGGGACGAGAAGGGCATGACCTGGGAGGTGTACGGCGCGTCCATGGAGGTGGAGGTGCTGGGCATGGCCATCCAGAAGCACCTGGAGCGGCAGATCGAGGAGCACGGCCGCCAAGGAGGCCCCGCGCCGCCGCCTGCCGGCCGCTCTGGCTCGGTGCGCGCCGCCGCCCCCGACGGGGTGGCCAAGCGCCCGCCGGGCCTCTTCCGGGCGCTGCTGCAGAGTGTGAGGCGGCCACGGTGCTGCTCGCGGGCCGGGCCCACGGCCGAGTGATTTGTGCCCCTTTTGTATGCCGACGGCCGGCTTTCCAACCTTCTAAAGCTCCCTGGACCCAGGCCCGTCGAATGGGTCCCCTTGATGGGCGCCAGAGACCCTTAAGGGGGGTGAGCCCTCTAGGTACCTTCTCATTCCCTTCTTCCCCACCTCCACGTGTACACACACACACACACACACACACACACACACACACACTCACACCAGCCCCCTTGTGACCTCAAGCCTCTCCCAGTCCTCAGCTCCCCTCCCTCCTTCTGGTCACACAGGGCCACCATGGGGACCAGCTCAGCACCCCACCCTTACCCCTCAAAGCCGGGCAGGCTCCTGAAGCTTCTGGGCGAGTGTGTTGAGACCTCTGTGTGGGCCAGGTCCCCAGCATGGGTGGGTCCATAAGCACCAATCTGAGTGGTCCAACTCCAAGTGTGGCAGGATGTGTGCAAGACTCCGAGTGTGCGACCCTGGGCGTGCGAGACTCCGGAAGAATGTGTGAGCGTGTCTGTGTGGCGGGCTGGTCCCAGGGCCTGGGCCTCTCTCCTGCATGCTGTTGGTCGTCCTTCCCCAGGCCACCGCGCCCACGGTCCCATCCCCACTCCCATCACTCCTTTCATCTGGTCACAGTTTATAATTCTCAGAGAGGACAACAGACATGCCCTGGGGGCTCAGCTGAGAGGGAGAGCCCAAGGAAGGCCTGAGGGTCACAGACAGACTGGGAGGTCACAGTTGCTGGTCTTGGGGTTGGGATGGTGGCTCATCCTACCACACAGCTGTCCTATAAAGCCCACCCTTGTGCTGTCCCCCCACCCCCGTGCTGTGAGCCCCCACAAGTCCCTTGTGACCAGTCAGTGCCCCTGCCCCTCCAGCCGTGTTTTGGGCTACAAACTGTCACCATATACAAGTATACATTGGTAATAAAATCTCTCCCCAACCCTTGTCTGCTGTGATTGGCTAAAAGCACAAGTGGGCAGGGCAACATGGCGTGTTATTGCAGCCGGAGAAGGGTAAGTGGTTTAGGGGCAGGGCAGGAAGCTGTGTGGGGCTCTGTGGTATCACAGGTCTGTGGTGTCCAGGGCAGGGTTGGTGAAAGACACTGCCTCCTGCTTGCTGCCTGCGTCCTCCGGCCTTCCTGACAGCACCAGGCTCAGCGGCTCAGCATCTGACTCCATCAGACTGGGCAGCGACTCCTTCTGAGGGGATGGGGAGGCAGGTGTGAAGGGCAGGGCATGGCGGAGGGATCTCTGAGGAGGCCCTGGGGGAGCAGGCAGGCATCCTAGCCGGGTGGCTTAACCTTTGGGGATTGTCCGCCCCTCCTGGACCTCAGTTTGCCCACTGTGTCTTATGCTGTGCTGATGGGCCTCTCCCCTTCCATGGACACAGCAGCACTGGGAGGCCAGAGTCATGCCAGATCTGTGCCAAGGAGCCATCCTGAGGAGATTGGTACCCCTGATGCTGTGGCAGGCATGGTGCTGGATGTCTTCCCGGAATGCTCACAAAGGGAGGGAGCAGGCCCCCACTTTATGGATGCACATACTGAGGCCCAGGCGTGTGCATGGCCAGAAAGGGGCACGGCGGAGTTTGCAGAACTAGTCTCACTGGCACTAAAGCCCTTGCCCCAACCACAGTGTGATGAGGTTGAAGTTGAGTTCAGCCTGTCTCCTCCATCCTGAGAGGGCCAGCAGGTGTCCCACCTGCAGCTCCTCCTGGTGTCCACTCCCCTGACCTGCTCTCGGACCATGATGTGCTGAACATGGCCACCTGCCGGTAGACTGCTGCCTTCCTGCTCCACGGCAGAGACCCCACAAGGCCAGAAGCCCTGCCTGCATGGCCACCCCCCATACAGGGCTATTTCTAGACTGAGCTGTTCCAGTCCCTGGTAAACAGTAGAGAATTGGAGGGGTTCCTCCCGATTAGAGAGGATTAGATTATTCAGCCTGTGCTCCCCAGAGCCTTGGCCAAAGACCCTGAACCTGGGTCTGTTGTGCAAGTGGCCCGGAATCATGCCACCAGCTCTGGGAGACTGGAGAGCCCGGTGGAGGCCTGCCCCTGCATTGCCATTCCCTTTCCTGATTGGTCACTTGAACAGGGGAGACAAGGTAAAACTCTTCCGAGGTCATTTGCCCCACGAGCCACACCAAGGTTTAGGAGCTCCGGGTCACAGCGCTCCCTGCTGGCACCAGACTGATCTGCTGAAAACCGGCATGGAAAACCCGGGAGTTGCCCTGCGAGAGGCTTTGGTTTTTGCTGTGTCAGCCACACCTAGAGTTTCCCTGAGAAAGGCACCACCTGTGTTTTCCACCCCGGGACAGGAGGGGGCGGGAGACTCCAGAGAAGGCCAATCCCCTCTATTGTGGGGAGGTGGGTGAAGCCTTAACTTCTGGGGAGCATCTCAGAAGCTTCAGGAGCCACCCCTCACCTTCCTTCAGTGCTCCCTGCCCTCCCCCAATCCACAGGCCCGACCCCCTATGGAGCCAGTCTCCCCTCCTCCCAGTCTCCTCTGGGTGCAGCCACCAGCCTACTCTCTCCCAGTCACTAGTTATGGCAGGCAAGAGGCTCTCTTCGGCCTCAGTCCCCCAGATCAGGCCCTGGAGTCACGTGAGGTCCAAGAATGACTTGATGACCTAATTTGTCCAAGTCTAGGGACCTCAGAGAAATACTGGCACATTCAGGGAAAGCTGGGAAGTTGGGGAACCAGGGCTGGCAGACTGGCAGGACCTGCATGGCCAGTGCTGAGGGGAGGGTGGGGGAAGCAGTGCGTGCATAACACTCCCTACAGAATCACAGACTCGGAATGGAGAGGGGCTTTTTCCCTCTGCTCCTGCCTTGCCTCTCCAGAGCGAGGAGCCCCTCCACTCACCTACTCACCCACCACCACCAGGCCCGGGAAGGAGTCTCGGGCCTGGGTCAGTGGAAGTGGGGATTTCTCGGCTGTAATCTCAGTGGACTGTGAGCACCAGAACAGGTCTGCTCCACACAGAGTGCTGCCTCTGAAGGAGATCACCAGGCCTTTCTGCTGAGGCACCTCTGGTCGGCTCAAACCTCTCCCTTACTGGATGGCAGGTGAGCACTCTGCACTCTTCACCCAGGGCTTCTTGACCTGGGGCCGGGGCTCAGCCAGCTGTGAAACATAGCCCCGTGCAGGTGGCTCTGAGGTCCCTCGTGATGAGAATCCGAGGTTCTCAAGCCAGGCTGCACGCTGGAACCCCCGGGTGCTCTTACTTCAGGCCCCACCCCAGGTCAACAGAATCAGTCTCACGGACACGTTGTCCGAGACCTAGTTTCAGGAATCCAGGTGGGCAGCGAGGTGGGGCCTAGTGAGGTACTCCAGCCACGAACACGCGTGGCAGTGCGTGGCACTGCTGTCCAGCTGGGCTGACTTCACCTTCTCTGCTTGACGAGTTTGTCTTCCCGGCTCTCTCCCCCACCCTCGCTAGTGTTCATGGGGTGCTTATTAAGGGAACCCTGGCAGTGCAGGGGCTGCAACCCACACAGTTGGCAGTTCAAACCCACCAGCAGCTCCTCACGAGACGTGTTGGACTTTATATTCTTTTTTTTTTTTTTGGGGGGGGGGTCATCACTGCCCTCAGGTGGTGGGAGTAGGAGGCCCCGCCTTTGCTCCGTGGAGCTGGAATCGAACCTCCATCCCAGTGGGCCGCAGTCCCGCACACAACCACTACGCCACCGGGGCTCAGCCCGACTTTATATTCTTGTAAACAGTTATAGCCTCAACCCACAGGGGCCAACGAGACAGGTCAGTATTGACTTGGTGGCCGAGAGTGTGGTGTGGATAAAGGGACGGGGTCGGATTGACGAGCACTTGCTCTGGCCAGGCGTTGTCCCAGACAGGCGCTCAGACATATTCTCCCCCAAGGCTTTTCGGCCTCCATTTGACAGAGGAGAAACAGCACCAGAGACGTCAGCCACCCACCATTCCGTAGCCAAGGATGGAGGGACAGGGACTGGACCCTAATCTAGAATCGGGTGCCTCCCCGGGGCCAGGTGCAGAGAGGTAAGGAGCGTTCCAGCTCTCGGCCCTGAACCCAGCCCCCTCAGAGAAGGACGCCAGGTCCAACGCCCCAGGCACCAACTCACTTTCTGATTGGCTTTGATCTCCTGATCCTCTTGGTGCAGGTCCACTGAGTTGTCGTCCAGGGAGTTGAGGCTAGGGGAGAAAATGGAGCTCAGGGCGTTGATAGCTTGACAAGTCCTCCCTGTCTGAGACCCCAAACCCGCTACCACCACCACCACCGCCACCATCGTCATCATCACCACCAGCATCATCACCAAGTAACCTGCCCGCGTCGGGTCCGGCTCACCTGACACGGTCCATGTCACTCGAAGATGATAGGGACTCGAAACCCAGGTCCTTGGTGGCGAGGTTCAGGATGGGGTTGGCCCTGCAGACGAGATTCACAATCGGCCTTCCAGCCCAAGAGCTCCAGCCCCGGCCAGGGAGCCCCACCTTGAGGCCAGCTCACCGCTCAGTGTTGTAGATGTTCGTGCCCGGAATGACAGGGCCTGAGGGCATCACCCCTGCTGCCGTCTTCCGGGCCTCCTTGGCTGCCTTCAGAGCCCAAAGCTTCCGGCGGTAGCTGCGGGAACCCGGCAGGAGGTCACTACTTGCCTTGCACCCTGGAGGGCACCCAGTACAGGCCCTCCCCTGACCCCGGCAGGCGGAACAGCTAGCCCTATTTTACAGGGCCTTCGAGGAAGCGTCAGGGACGAGTGAGGCCCGCACAGCCGGCTGACAGCTAGGTCTGGCATCCAACCCCGACGTGGCCCTGGGGCGGGAAGGAGCCGCAGCACATCTGAGACCCACAGAGTGCGCGAGGCATCTTGCTGGGTGTGAGGTGGACATGGCCTCACCGTGTCCGTCTCCGTGTTGAGAAGGACATGGAGGCACGGGGAGAGAGGGCCGCGCTCTCTCTTGGCCATGTTCTCAGAAGGAGTCGCCAGGGACTCAAAGCCAATCTGCTGGAGGCCTAGAGCTGCGCGCTCCCCATACCCCCACGGTCCCAGGCAGGGGGTGGGGGGGGCGGTGAAGGCCCTCGGGTGATGGGGACAGCACCTCTTCCGAACACACACGAAGGTGACAATCACGATCACCAGGGTCAGCAGCAAAACCAGCGACAGCCCCACGATGACGCTGATGAGCACCTGTGGCAGGTCTGACTCCTGGCTCTCCTGGGAGCCCTGGAGAAGAGGAGGGGTGGGTGGGTAGGGGTGCCGCTGGGGGTCCCCCCTCCCCCCACCCCCGCGTGATGCCCACCCTGCCGACGCTCACCAGCACCACCAGGCCCAGCTGGAGCAGCTGTGTCAACGAGTCCTGGTCTTTCCGGATCAACCTGTCCACAGAGCCCACTCAGACCCAGGGGCCTCGGCGCCTCGAGACGTCTCAACCACCCTCCCCTCTCGAGGGTCACCCCACTCACATGCTCAGCTCGTTGAGGGTTAGGGCAGTCCCGTTGGGGTAGACGAAGTAGGCATCCAGGTAGGAGCGACCTCGAGCCCTGGAATGGAGTCGGAGGAGACGTGAGTGGACCAGGACCCCCCCCCCCCCCGCCCCCCAGCGGCCCCCTCTCCCGGTTCTCAGCCCCCACTCCCGGGCCAACAGGAACTCACCGCGTTGTGGTGTCTATGTCCTGAATGTTGACAACGTAGACAGTCGTCCTGGTGGCCTGCATGAGAGCCCTGTGAAGGGAGGGAGGGGTTGGAATTAGTGAAATGAGGCACTGGGGGAATTCGAAACGTACGCCTTCTCTGGAGAGTCCAAGCTCTAGCCACAGCCAGCACCTCTGCAGATAAGAAATGATACCCCCTCCTCTGGGGCTGGACTCACAGCCTGGCAAGCAGCATGCCCCTGTGCAGTGCACACCCTTTATAACTGTACATGGCAGTCCTGCCTAGGCATCGTCCTGTACAACCAGCCAGAGGCTCTGAGGACATGGAGCAGAGACAGCCCCAAGCACGGGAGCGGTCAAGCGGGTCAGAGAGAAACAGTCTGCTTGGGTCTTGCCTAAGACCAGGCTCTCCTGTTCTTCCCCACCGCCCCACACGCACCAGGTTCCCCAGACCTACGCCTTGATGTCGTCTATGTTGACGCCCACCTCCTCCTTGGGCAAAGAGAACTGCAGCCTGACGCGATAACTCTGGTCCACGGTGAAGAGCTGCAGGAGAAGGGTGTGGGGAGGGGATCAGGGGTGCAGGCAGGGGGCCGCCCGGGGGGCCAGGGGGTGCAGTACTCACATTTAGGGTGGCCTGGACTTTCTGGGCCTCCCCCTTGGAAGGCCTGTCCTCGGCCTGGAGGATCACCTGGTAGATGCCCCGGAGAGTGGAATCCAGGTTGGTCACCAGCCTGGGGAAGGTGAGAAGCGAGCTCAGCCTTAGCGCTCAGTTCCACTCCTCTGGGATTCCCTCGTCTACGTCCCAGGACAGGGGACTCCCTGCCCGGGACAGCGAGACTGGAGGCCCCTCCGATCCCGGGGCCTGCCCGCAGTTACTCAATGCTGCCGGTGAACACGCTGTCCTTGGAGGAGGTGACAATTCGGAAGAAGCCAAGGAAGGAGGTGGTGCCCCCGTCGTTCGAGAGGAACTCCACTTGGAGGAGGGAGAATTCGATGGCCCCGTTGTCTCCCGAGTCATTGTCTTTGGCCTGGAAGCATGAGTGGACGGTATCAGGAGGCCACACCTGGTGCCCCACAGGCTGCAGCAGGAGCCAGACTCTGGGTGGCTCAGGAGGCTGGCCCCTGGAGCCCCCCTCAGCCACTCCCATCAACGGAGGGTCACAGCATAGACGCGTGCTCCAGGGTTTCCCATGGCAGGTCTCTCCTGATCACCAGGCCTTTCTCCCGAGGCACTCTGGAGGGAACTCACACCGCCGTCTTTTGATTCGCAGCCAAGCACTTGACGCAGACAGAGCGCCCTTCAGCCACATCAAGTCAGCAAGGGTGTCCCACAAACAGTGGGCGTGTTCTACACGTCCAGGCTGGCACACATCTCAGACCCTATGGTCCCCCACCCCACACTTACAAGACAGAGACGTTCTGATTTCCTGCGCACCCCCGTGCACCAGGCAGATCCTGCCTGGGTCCTGTCATGCCAGCGTGAGGGGAATTTCTCTCAGGGGATCAAAGAATGACTTGAGGAGGGACGGAGGTGAGCTCTCATGCCTGCTCTCGGAGCCCTGGTGATGCGGTGGAGGAAGCATGGGGCTGCCAACCACAAGGCCAGTGGTTCAGATCCACCAGCTTTCCTTGGGGGAAAGAGGAGGCTGCCTGCTCCCGTCGACACGGACAGGGCCTGAAACCCCACACAGAGTTGCCTCGAGGAGAGGTCCACCCGATGGCAGAGGGTGCGATGGGTTGGGTTGGCTTGGGTTTTATGAGTTGGAATCAACTCAAGGGCAGTGGGTGTGTGTCGGTGCAAAGCGAACCAGTTTGCAGAGCCCTGAGGCCCCGGCCACAAAGAAGGAGTCCGTTTATAGGAAATTGATAAAGGAGGGATGTAAACAGGTTCCTCACAGAAGGCTCTCTGAGCAGCACTGGGATGTAATCGACTGCAAATTAGGAAATGGGGAAACTGACTTCTTGTTTTGGTTTGGTTTTTTGGCATCACTGCCCTCTGGTGGTGGGAGTAGGAGGCCCAGCCTTGCTGCTGGATTTGAACCTCCAACCCAGTGGGCCGTGCAGTCCTGCGCACAACCACTACACCACCGGGGCTCAGCCGAACCTGATTTCTTATGGGTTGAAATGCCCCCTGCCCAGGACCTGCCCATGACTTGCTGACTCACGGCGAGTCTGTGGGTGCAGACATATGAAGTCGACCCGCGTCCCATTGGGTCTTCAAGGCTGTGCTTTAGGAATAGGTTGCCAGGCCTTTCTTCCAAGGCACATCCAGAGGCCTGAAGCAGTCACTTTTCACTTAGCCGCACCACCCAGGGGCTCGTGAAGCACCCGGAGAAGGTCACCTACTCTCCCATTTTACAGAGGGCCCAAAGAGGTGTGCTTCCTCAGATGCACACTCATGGCAGAGGGCTGGCCCTCAGAGACCACCCACCTTGGAGCCCTACTGCTGGGAACTAATGTCTCTGAGGTAGCTGATTTGCCAACTTCTGGCCCAGGAAGAAAGGATCCCTGGTGGTGTAGTGGTTACGTGCTGGGCCGCGATCCAAAAGGGCATGAGTTCGAACCCACCAGCCGCTGCTCTTTAGCGAGAGAAAGAGGGAGCAGCCTGCTTCTGTAAAGATAGCACCATGGGGACCCTGTGGCCCGGTACTACTCTGCACTTCGGCCTCCGATGAGGCGGCATTGACCGGATGGCAATGGGGTTGTGTCCAGGAGGAGAGACTGAGTCCTAGAGAGGGGTGCAGAGCACGTTCTGTGAGGGCCTGAGGCTCCCGCACAGCATTGCCAATCCAGCCCCATCATCACATTGTTACCATGTGGCTGGCAAACGACTGCGCCACCAGGAACTCATTTCACTTACAATTGGCCCCGACGTCTCCATCACACTCAAGAACTGTGTGCTGTGAGAAAAATGCAGCCTGCGAGTGGTTTTCATATTCATGAAATTTTGATAAATACCCACTGTAACAATTAAGGACATTGGATCACATCAATTAGGCGGCTGTTAACGTCCGTCCTGGGGTTTTCTTTTCATATGCCGGAGCCAATGCATTTCCTTCCTGGGGCGAAAGCTTTGGGGAGGCGTCTGAAAGGCCTGGAAGCCTGAAGGCTGTGTAGATGGGGGCTGGTTGCCAAAGGCTGGAGCCAAAGACTCACCTGGACAGAAGCCACCTGCTGGTTGGGCATCACAAGTTCCGGAATGATCACTACAGGTGTGAAGAGGAAGCGGGCAGTGAGGGCAGGGGCTCAGATTTCATTGCCCTGGAGCCCGGAGCCAGTGGTCTGTTAGACGTCATCCGAGCCCCCTTGTCCAGGTAGAAAGAGTGAGGCCCGGCCCAGGGTCCGGCATGAGCTGATGCAGAACTGGAGGGGAACCCCAGGTCTCCCCTCCTGTTGGAACGCTGGAGCGAGGCTGGATTGGAAACCTCTCTCCACGTTTAAGGTTTCACCTGGGGCCCGAGGAGGGTCTATGGGTGCCACCAAGGATTCAGGGGACGTATGTGGGGGGGAGGGTGAGAAGTTGTTGCTTACCGAAAGTCTTATCCTCCAGAAGGAAGTAGGGTGCATTGTCATTCACATCCTCGATGGTGATGGGCAGGCTTCCTAGGGACAAAGTGAATGGCTCTGAGCTCTGGGCTCTGGGCCAGGACCCCACACGCCGCCCCCCCGGCCTCCCTCCAGGCACCTGACCCTGGGGTGCCCTCCCACCATCTCCAGCCTGGGTGGGAGAGAGTGGTATGCCCACACCTCAGAGGGCTACGGTGGGCAGCTTGTTCAAAGACTGGGTTCAGCCCAGGTATGTCCCTGCTGTCCACCACGGACACTGAGTCTTGCTAGCTGCATGAGCTCTTAGGGGCGTGCCGCCTCTGCAGCTCATGCTCCTCCCAGGGACCACCTAGCATGAGGATGGGGGGCCTTACGAGGTGCCTGGCATAGTTCTCGGCTGTAGCAAGGACTCAGTATAAACCACCTGTCACTATGGCTGCCGTTGTTATTTGGAGTTCCTGGGTGGTGCAGTTGGTCAAAGCACCCGGCCACTAACTGGAAGGTTATTTGTTCAAGTCCACCCGGAGGTGCCACGATAGAAAGGCCTGTCAATCCACTTTGAAACATCAGTCTGAAAACACTATGGCTGTCACTGAAATGTCAGTGGAAAATTGGGGGGCTAAGGGGAAGACCTGTAAAGGAAAAATCTCAGAGGCTATAAAAATACCTCACAAGACTGAGCCCCGGTGGCGTAGTGGATGAGTGCGAAACTGCGGCCCACTGGCTTGGCGGTTCAAATCCAGCAGCAGCAATTCTTTAGGAGCAAGACTGGGCCTCCCACTCCCATCAGAGGGCAGTGATGCCCCCCCAAAAAAAAAACAAAAACAAGCAAACGAAAAAAATCGCTTCACATACTGGTGGGGGGTGGGTGGGCGTTATCTAAAGAGCACATGTGACACACCTGGGGTCGCCATGGGTTGGACTTCATAGCAGCCAAGCACTTCCTGCCCTTCGGTGTCAGAGGTGGGATACGGATTCGCCCCTGTCCGACTGTGTAGCGTGCTCTAAAACCGTGGCACCAGGAGAGTGCTGACTGTGTGCGGGCACTCCACTCAAGGGAGGCGTGTGTGTGGGCTCCCACTGAGCCTTCACGGGCTGCCTGCAGGCCGCCTGGACGCGTGCTCAGGCGAGGTGCTAGGCCTCGCTCCAGCAATACAGATACACAAGCACCCAAGCTGACTGGAACCCAGACCTGTGGCCTCCAGCCCGGCGCACGGTCCCTCAGCCCCTGAACTGCAGCCTGCCGTACCCTGCGGGCTGGCCTCGCTCACCATTGGCACTGTAGGCTTCGAAACGGGGGTCTGTCGTGATGTCATGGGCCCGCACCACCAGAGTGACCAGATCGCAGAGCTCGTAGTCGATGGCCTGGCTCTCATTGACGAGCACAGAGCCATTGGGCACCACGGAGAACCAGCCGCGGCACAGGCTGCCCACGTCGACCCCAGCCTTGGTGCAGGTGACGTCCACCAGCTCAATCTCCAGCTGAGCCTGGGTGTCCTTGTCCTGGGCAACCACCCGAGCCACTGTGCCGAACGCCGAGCCGTTTTCAGCCACGCGGATGCCCCGGAGGGAGTCCGCCATCAGGGTGGGAGGGGTGTCGTTCACGTCCTCCACGGTCACGTTGACCGTGGCCTTGGCTTCCATCTGTGCATCTGGGTCTGTGGCACTCACCGTCAGAGCGAAGAAGGCCTGCGTCTCATAGTCCAGACTCACGTCCGTGGGCAGCTGGAGCCGACCAACGGCCTTGCCAGGCTCCAGCTGCTGGCTTCCGATCAGGAAGTTGTAGGAGCCGGCCCCTGCTAGGCTGAAGCTGATGCGGTTGTTGGCTTCGGTCTGGTCCGCGTCCGAGGCCTCCACCATGCCCACCAGCTCTCCTGTGGATGAGGGCAGAGGGTGAAGGGACCCCTGCCTGGCGGCTGGGGGCCTCCTCCGCCGTCTCCTCCCTTGGGGACTGCACACCCTCCCTGTGTTGGGTCACATGCCACATGGTGGCCTGGCCGAGCTTACCTGAGACCCTCTCCTTCACTGTGAAGTTGTAGACGGACTGGCTGAAGACAGGCAGGTTATCATTGATGTCCTGTAGATAGAGGCAGGCTTGAGCCCGAGGAACCCTGGCAGCCCTCAGGGTGCTCCCAGCCAGAGCCAACCTCAGCAGGTGGATGGGGGCGGGGGGGGGGAGGGGGCAGGGAAGCAAGCATCCAAAAGAGACATCTTCTTCCACAGGGAAGACCTGGGTGTCATTCCTGGCCAGTGGGCCTTCCAGGCAGCCACCAGCTATCTGTCAGCAGAGGGGGGCTTACAGAGGAGCATTCAGACCAAGATGAACGAAGGAGAAAGGCCTGGGACCTACTTCCCCAATCTCCTGGACCCCAACAGCCTGGTCTGTGGCTCACGGTCACTTTGGAGCAGGGCTGGACAGCAGTGTTTCATTCCCCTGTGCCGGGGGCCGCCGTGAGCCGGGTGCCCATGAGGCAACTGCTCGGGCCCACAGACTCGATGTGAGAAGCCGGTGCGAGAGGTGTGCGAGCCTCCGTGCACCAAGCCCGCGACCTCCCCATCCTCTCATCCCACAACAGGTTGGGGCCCCCTCTGACGTCCTCTGCTCCACATCTCAGACTCTCCCACTACCCGCTGCCGTGTCACAGGCCTCCCAGAGAGGCCTGGGCAGGCCCAGGTCACCAGCCTGGGTTCAGTGACTATGGTGGCACCTCTGCAGTGAGTAATCCACCACCATCAAGCCGCCTGACTCCTCCATTTGAGACCCTGCTTTCCTGAGAGCAGAGGGGCCCTGGGTGGTGCAGATGGACCGTGCTCACTGCTAGTGCAAAGACCAGGGCTTCAAGCCCACTCAGAGGCACTTCAGAAGAAAGGCCTGGAGATGGACTGTCAAAACACCAGCCAGGGGTCGCCCCAGGGGCACAGTTCTCCTCTGGCCCACGTGGGGGCCACAGCTGGGAGCCGAGGGCAACTGGTGTGGTTCTAGGAGGGGCCCCGCCCGTCTGTGTCTCTGCCAGGTCCAGCTTGAGTCCCCACTGCTCAGATTTCTTATGATGGCACCTCTGTGCACTACCATTAAGTTCCCACAATGCTCTGTGGCCCCAGCTTTGCCTCCTCCCCACCTCCCTCCGGTCCCTCCTGTCCCAGCTGACCCCAGACACCAAGGCAGAGCTGGGTCCTGGGCTCTACAAGGTCTTGGACTCAGAGTCAACTCTTTTCCGCTCTTGTCTTCCCTCTCTGCCTGACCCGCTCCCCCCCCC
>PVJH01038316.1:0-17182 GCA_004026705.1 Nesogale talazaci | reverse complement strand
ATAGAGATAGTAACTGGATTAATAGTTACCTGGGGCATGGCAGGGGAGACTGGCGGGATATGGTAACTAACTATGAGTACTATAAAGAAGAAATTATTCTGAAATTGATTATGGTGATTGCACAACTCTTCTCAATATATGATTGAACAATTATATGATATATGAATATTATTCCAATAAAGCTACTAAATAAAAATAAATACATAAAAACAGACAAAGCTAATCGAAGACCAAAAGGCATTGCTGTCAAGTCAATTCCAACTTAGGGGAATATGTATTATATAGGATGTTTAACAATAGGAAGTTAATCTGAAACTTTTTGCACACAATAGTCCTTTTTCTTGATATTTCTCTTAATGTTTCAATCTATACTTCATTTTAGTCTTGATTTTTAACATCCAAGAGGCTCAAAAGTCTGCAATGCTCATGTAAAATATGCTGTTTTCCCAGTTAATTTGCTCTAATTTTTCTAATCAGTTGTCATGATTATCAACATCATTACTATAAACAGCTATAATCAACTAGTTACGTAAAACATAATTATCTGTGTCAATATCTTGATTGTCACTTCTTGATCTCCATATCTGTTAATGGATTTAATGCTAACAATTAGTCCAAGTCTGATTTTCAATATAGTTTCTTACCATGATTAAGAAAATACAATGAATCTTTATAACAAGCTTGTGTAAGAATGATTGCGAATGTTATTTATCAAGTTGGTTAAGCTATGATTCCCAGTATTGTGTATCCTTCATTTGTAACCTGATAGGGTTATCCTCCACTTTTTGATATTATGTAATTAGCCTCCATGTTATGTGTTATAAATCATAGCCTCTATGCATTCATGAGGCAGGGCTAAAATCAAAACCAAACTCACTGCCACTGCGTTGATTACAACTTAGTAGAGGGTCACAACCTTGCAAGAAGGGGTGACTCAAGTCCCACCCTTCTCTGATGCAAGAAGAACTACCTTAAGGATGTGATCAGTAAGCTTTGTTGAGTGACAAGTCAGCAGCAGATCATGGTAGCTAATTTTGGGATTCCTAAGCTTCTGTAGCCCCTAGCCTGACCTACTAATTGTGGGTTTGTCAGCCTCTGCAACCATGTGAGTCAGAAGAACTCGCCAACCTGATGTCTGACTTTGAGACTTGCCAGTCTCCACACAGGGTGAACCTTTTCTTTGATCTCAAGAATGAGGCATGGGGGGCAGGAGGGACACAGGGAGCATCAAAGAGTTCATGGAAAAAAACGATAAAATCAAAAGATAATGGAGCTTTTCCACAATTCTTCCAAGTTGCTTTATGCTCATACGTATGGAGTCCTGGTAGTGTTATGGGGAAGGTGTGGGCTGCTAATTGGCAAGGTCAGCAATTCAAGCCTATCAGCCACACCAAGGGAGAAAGATGAGGCTGTCTACATTCACAAAAATGCACTGCCTCAGAAACCCTATGTAAGGATGGGTTTACTGTTATATATATGCAGTGTGTGTGTGTGTGTGTGTGTGTATAAGAGAGAAAGAGAACCACCATGGTGTAATTAAAAATCACCATGATAGGTTAAGCACTGGGTTGCTAACCAAGAGGTTGGTAGATTGAACCCACCAGCCACTCCAAAGAAGAATAATAGAGGCGTTTACTTCTGTAAAGATTTACCACCTCTGAAATCCTATGGATTGATTCTACACTGTCTTAGAGGCTCACTCTGAGTCAGAATAGACTCAACGGCAGATAGTACATAAAACTATATGTGTCTATACAAATGTATGTATGCACAAAGGGGCATCTAAGTTTGTGGGAAATTTTCCATTATTTGAATTTCATTTTCCACAAAATTTTGAAGCCCTACATGTATATATCTATGGTTATAATATACACAAGTATGATGTCTCACATAGAATAATAGCTTTTAAATAAACCAAATGTTTTAAGGAAGACTGAGTTGCTAGAGATAAAGATGAGAGGGCAGACCTTTACCCTTGAGGAAGAAACTGTGGCTAAAATCTTGAAATTGGTGAAAGACCCTAGCCTGGTCACTGGTGCACTAGTTACTGAAGCCAGACTCTCCCATGGTTCAGCATTTTCAACTTAAGTGGGCTTTCCAGTCCCAGCTTTCAGCATGAGCGTCAAAACTGCTGCTCCCTAAAAACCAGCTCCCAAAGTTCTCCCGAAGAACTGCTTTATTCATCTGTCTTTTAAACAAAAATGAGCCAATAAAGACAATTTTATGGACCTATTAAAACTAAGACATGTCTTATTTTCCCAGTATTATCCAAAGAGCAGTGACTTCCTGTGGGATCTGCTGAGCCCACTGCACATAAAAACAGAGAAATAAGCTCAGAAGGTTATGGAAACTGTTTTTAAGGATTCCAGAGGAGTTGTCTATATAGATTTTCTAGGACATGGCATGGTGACCGGAGCTTATTAGGAAGAAGTGTGAAGAAAACTGAAAACTGTAACACTGAGAAAAAGGTCAAGAAAGTTGCACCAAAGAATTATTTCCCATTCACAACAATGTGCCTGTTGTGTCTTGAAGGGTAGCAGACTATCCTAGAAGAATTGTGTTGGAAAATGCTACCCCATCCACCCTACAGCCCTGATTTTGGCCCTTTTGCTCCTGAATCTCAAAGAACATTGAAAAGAAACACACACACACACACACACACGAAAAGGAATACAAGGTGAGTCCCGTGAGGATCCCCAAATGCCATTTTGATGTGGTGCAAACTGAAGAATGTCAAATTCTTCAGGGAAAGGTTGTTGATCATCACCATGAAGTCAGTTCTGCCTCATAGTGACCCTACAAATGACAGCAGCACGTACTGCCTGGTCCTGCACCATCCTTTGAACCCTGGCCTTTACTGTAGAGACCTAGATAAAGGAGTCTGGCCTTTTTGTTTAATAAAGGTTTCTGTTATATTGCAACAATATTTATCTTTCTATTCATATATGTACATATATGTACATGTTAGGGGGCTTCAAGAAGTTCTAGAGAAAATGTGATAGAAAACTAATGGAATTTTTTTACAAACTGTGAAGTCCTCTTACATACAAACGTATATATGTAGCTAGCTAGATAGAAATACATATGCACATCAACACCTGCCATCAAATCAACTCTTGACTTATAGTGACTCTAAGGGTAGAACTGTCCCTGGGGATTTTCAAGACTGTAATTTTTCATAAGAATAGAAAGCTTCATCCTTCTCCCTTGGAGTGGCTAATGATTTTGAAATGTTGACTTTGTGGTTAGCACTCAATGTAAAACCCACTACATCAGCAGGGCTCTTAAATCCACACAAACTCCAAACGTCTCTAGAGAACTCAGCCTAAGACAGGGTTCCCATTAAATAATGCCATGTTCTGGATGTGTCATGACATGAATGAGGATAGGAAGAAATACTGCAGACATTTACATATACTGAGTAGGAACAGAATTCTAAAAATATAAAAATTGAAAGCACAATAGAATTCTAAAATAAAACATTAAGGTGAGGAGGTGAGCCAGGACTTCAGAAAAGCAGTATAACCTTGGTAGAAAACTTCTGGGTTAGACAGGCCTGGGTTCAAAATGATTTGCAATTCTGAAGTTAGAAAAAATTACCCAATTTTTCTGATTCTACTCCCTAATCTTTAAGTGGAATCAAATGGCATACTTGGTAGCACTGTTGATATACTGAACCTCAAAAAGAAAAAATGAACCGTGCAACCCTCGGTATATAGTAAACATCCAGTAAACAATGTTTACTGCTATTATGACACATCGTAAGTCCAACTATGCTACATTATTTTTTAATTTAACATGGTTGATAAAGAAAAAAATTGGTTAATGAGTTGAGTGGTAGACGTTGTAAATAACAGTTTTCTTTTGAAATAAGTCTACTTCAATGTTACCACATTCCTTAAAAATATATACCTGTTCCAGTTGCCAAGGGATTCTGACTCAAGGCAACCCCATACGTACCGGAATATAGCTGCGCTAAGATGTTGAACGGCTGAATTTCCAACAATAGATAGCAGGCTTTTTCCTGAGGTGCCTCTGGGCAAATTCAAGCTGCCAATTTCTCAGTTAGCACTGAACACATGAACCATGTGTACCAACTGGGCACTCCTAGTGGATATATGGGTTGCTCAAGTCAATTCTGACGCATAGCCATACTGTATGACAGAGGACAATGGCCTCGTCGCCAAGACTCAATGGTTAAGGGTTTGGCTAAGAATCTGAAAGGTCAACAGTTCAACTCACCATTCGCTTCTTAGAGAAAGAAGAGGCTACTTGTCTGCTCCCATAAATATTTAGAGCCTCAAAAGCCCACAGACGGTCCTTGTGAGTCAGACTCAATCCCATGGCAGGGCATTAGTTTTACTTTAAACTGTAGGAGAACATATTGGATAAGGTGTTAACCAATATATTTAGGGGAGCAGATCACCATCATTGGGTCTTTTCAATCACCACCCTTTAGATAGTTAACCAAATCCTTAACCACTGAGTCACCAGGGTTCCCTAACAGTATGCATTCACTCCTCAATTACGGGTCATTTAATTAATTAATTAATTAATTAATTAATTATTGGTTTTTAGGGCATCACTGCACTCTGGTGGTGGGAATAGGAGGCCCAGCCTTTGCCCCTGTGGAGCTGGAATTGAACCTCCATCCCAGTGGGCCGCAGTCCCGTGCACAACCACTACGCCACCGGGGCTCAGCCTGGCAACATTAAATATACGTACAATGTGTGTGTGTGTGTGTGTGTGTGTGTGTGTGTGTGTGTGTGTAAACTGTTCTTGTAAGGTTACACAAAACATAGTAAAAATTTTTAAAAACCCAGTTCCATGGAATCGATTCTAACTGCCTGGCTGAGCTTTCAAGACTCTAGATCTTCATGGTAGCCGACAGACAGTCTTTTCTCCTACAAAATGTTGTTGAAACATTCCAATTGGTAGCCTGCCAACTCATAGACCTTATTGCTAAAGGTTCAACCCTTCAACCTTTAAAACGTTGAAGAACAAGATATCCCGGCACCTGACACTAGCCATCGTATTTTTATCACATCATATGCATGTGAAAGTTCGACAATGAATAAGGAAGACTGCGAAAGAAAAAAGCAACGATTCAGCTTGTAAAGAACTGCAGTCAGAATGCTCCTTATGATTGCGGGTACCACGTCTTCTTCTCATCTACTTTGGACACGTTATTCAGAGAGGTCAGTCCCGGGTAGAGTGGGGACACGAGGTAAAAGGAAGACCCTGGAAAGGAAGGACTGACACTGTGGCTGCAAGAAAATGCTCAAACATAACAAGGGTAAGGATCGTGGCGGACAGGGCTGTGCGTATGGAACAACCAGGTGGCATCTAACAATGGCTGGCACTGAGTCAAAATGAAGGATGTTCACATCACATCACAAAGTGGAGGAGGACGACGTCATTACGTGGCTGCCAAATTACATCATCACATAACTCCACAAAATAGTTGAAATAAAAGGGTTTTCCAATCCTTGTAAATGTAAAATGTCACTATATACAAGTATTTGTATGCAGAAATGACAAAATCAAATTAACGCCCAAACTTAGAAGACCCTTCGAGGGAGGAGGCGGGGGAGCTGAACCCAAGGACTCAATGGAAAGTACATATCTAGAAAAGAATGACTGTGGGCTGAGCCCCGGTGGCGTAGTGGTTGTGCGCGGGACTGCGGCCCACTGGGAAGGAGGTTCAATTCCAGCTCCACGGAGCAAAGGCTGGGCCTCCTACTCCCACCACCTGAGGGCAGTGATGCCCTCCCCCCCACAAAAAAAGAAATATAATTGCAAAGTACCATATATCTTCACAAGGTTTTCAAAATAATTGTTTTTTTCTACCATTTAAAAATCTATCTGACAAACAAGTATATTTTCTCTTCTTTTTGGGGGGTGGGGAGGAGCATCACTGCCCTCTGGTGGTCGTGGGAGCTACCCAGCGCTGATCCTGAGAGCCGCCGCTGGATTTGAACCGTCAAGCCCATGGGCCAGTTATGCCACCGGGGCTCAGCCAACAAGTATATTTTTAAGTACAGAAAAAAATCAAGTAGGAACATCATTTGTTTCGATAGACAGATCTTTTTATTAAATTTGTTTCATACTAATGGTTCTTTTAGCTTTTTTATTTGTAAAAATGACTGAGGTACCACATATATTTGAATATAAGCAGAGTTTTTCAACATATTTTTTATCAATGATTTTATTGGGAGCTCTTACAGCTCTTTATAATATTCAACACATCATTTGTATCAGCATATTTGTACATATTATCATGTTCATTTCCAAATATTTTCTACTTGAGTCCTTGTAAGCTCCTCTTCCCCCCTCTTTTTTTTTAATAAATCATTTTATTGGAGGCTCATACAAGACCCATCACGATCCACACATACATCAATTGTATGCAGGTCACATTTGCACACTTGTTGCCATCATCACTCTCAAAACATCCTCCCTCCACTTAGACCCCCAGTACCAGCTTCCCATATTTCCCTTCTCTCCCTCCTCCCCTCACCCACGAACCCTTAGTAATTTACAAATTGTTGTTACTTATTCATATCATATACTGTCCAATGTGTCCCTTCATCCAATGCCTCTTGGCCATGCCCCAGAAAGGAGGTTATAAATAGATCCCTGAAATTGGTTCCCCCTTTCTACTTCACCATCCCTCCACCTTCCCAGTATCACCACTCCCACCACTAGTCCTGAGGGAACATCTATCCTAAATTCCCCATGTTTCCGACTCCAGTGTACACCCCCTGTTCTAGCTGGACTTGTCTGGTAGAATTGTGATCATGATAGTGGGTGGGAGGAAGCATTTGAGAACCAGAGGAAACTTGCATATTTCATTGTTACTGCACTGTATCTTGACTGGCTCATCTTCTCCCTGTAACCCCTCTGTAAGAGTATGTCGCTTCACCTATTGATGGGCTTTGGGCCCCCACTCTGTACTCCCCCTCATTTATAATGATATAACTTCAGCATATTTTTAGTGCAGTTTTTGTGATAAAATTAGGATCAGACCCCCAAGTCACTCTACAAATGAAAGGTGAGGCTATCTACTCACAGAAAGATTTAAAGTGTCAGAAACCCAAAGGGGCGATTCTAACCTGTCTATAGAGTCGATGGGAGTCGATTCCAAACTGATGGAGTAAGTGGGATCCCCGAAAGCAATATACCCCTTTCTGGGCTGAGCTCCGGTGGCATAGTGGTAGTGTGTGGGACTATGGCCCACGGAGTTGGTGGTTCAAATCCAGCAGCAGCTCTCCAGGAGCAAGGCTGGACGTCCTACTCCCACCAGGGCAGTGATGCCCTCCCTCCCAAAAAAATTAAAATAAATATTAAAAAATTATACCCCTTTTCGTCGTGCCTAGTTCAGGATCTGGTCCTTAGAAACTGCTCAATAAATATTTGGGGAATTTTTAAAAAATAAAAGATCATTCAAATTTTAGTAGAGTCAAACCACAGAAGCACATTATAGAGACAGGACAAGGAATTAGTTTCCTCTTGATGTTTTAAAAAAGATAATTGGGGGGGCTGAGCCCCAGCGGCATAGTGGTTGTGGGATGGAGGTTCAATTCCAGCAGTGGGGCTGGGCATCCTACTCCCACCACAAGAGAGCAGTGATGCACCCCCCCCCCAAAAAAAAAAAAACCAAAAATTAAAAAAAAAAAAAAGAAAATTGGGCTGAGCCCGGGTGGCATAGTGGTTGGGTGTGGGACTGTGGCCCTCGGGCTTGGCGGTTCAAATCCAGCAGCAGCAAGGCTGGGTCTTCCACTCCCATCAGAGGGCAGTGATGCCCCCCCAAAAATAAATAAATAAAAAGGATAATTGCCTTTTAAGACAACTTAGTGACTAGAAACAGTAAGCTGCATTATAATTCAAAGTTACTTCCCTATAGAAAACTTTGAGACTTGGTATCCTGTGGCTACCACAGACAAAGCTGAACGTCTCTCCTCTCATCTGCAAACTAGTGTCAATCACAAACAAACATGCTGCCTGTTGTACGCATCCACTAAGCGCCGAGTCCCAGCAGAATTCTCCTCCTCCTGTTCAGCAGGGCACTTGGTAAGCCTGGCGTGGATGCTGGCCTTCTCACTGGCCTCCGTGTTGCAGGAGCCTTCTCTCCAACAGGTAAAGGGCTTTTCAACAGATGGAATGCAGCTCTGTCATCTTTCACACTCATTTTCCATTGTCCCTAGCGATTTATAATGAGGTGAGTCATTCTTTTGACCTCATTTTTCATGCTACTTACTGTCAAAGGGGAACAATCTAAACATGAAGACGTAAATTAATAAAAGAGGCACTTTTTAAAAAGTGAAGCTACTTCCAAGGGACGCAAACACAATCTGCATTGGTTCATACAGGCCCATCCATGATGCCAAAAATTGAGAGAGAGAGAGAGGGAGAGAGGGAGAGAGACAGTGAGAGAAACTTTAGCCAGAAAAACAAAGAAACTTGGCAAAAAATGATGCCTAGATGCAGACCAAAAGTAAGGCTGCCTCCCATGAAATGCCCTCATGCAAATAAAACAGTTCATAAAACCATACACCCTACTGTGAAATTCACATTCAATTAGAGGGGCAGAACTCAGCTCAGCCTCAAAGAGCAAAACACAAAGCCAGCCAAGCTGATCTCCATATGAATGCTGCAAATGCCACTTCGATTTTCTAAGACAAGCACATCACTTGTCCATTGTTGACTACCCCAAACTGATATACGTAGAATGAACACTCATCTCTTCTTCTCACCTCCCTTATAAGACAAGTGTCTGTAAAGAGAACCTCTCTTTGCCTTGGGTATCCAAGTTACCCAAGTAACAAGACTTTTAACAAGTCTTTCCTTTGTAGTGTTCTTTTATAAGGAAATTCAAGGGCGGTGGTGGTCATGAGAGCAACAAACCATACTACTGAACTGGAATTTTGAAGAGTGTCTAAAAATAAGGCAAGCTCCAGTTAAAAGTTACTGGAATAATCTTAATCAGAAGGAGAGTGGCACAGAATTTCAAAGTCTCCTGGAATCGTGACTATGGAACCACTGAGGCTGAATAAAACACTGAAACTTTGCCCTGAAACATAAACTAGTCCGACATCATCTTTAAACCAAGCAATAATTTCATTTAACTAGCAAATAGTGTCTGACTTGTGCACTGTGTGCCTCAAAAGAAAGGTTTATAAGGCATCAAATTAGCAACAGCAAACCAAAGCTTATATGCAAAGGGTATGTTAATAGGGATAGAGAGTAAGAAAGGTCACACAACTTGAAAAATGTAATTAATAAAGATTAAATTATATGGGCTGAGCCCCGGTGGCGTAGTGGTTGTACGCGGGACTGCGGCCCACTGGGACAGAAGTTCAATTCCAGCAGTGGGGCTGGGCCTCCTACTCCCACCACAAGAGAGCAGTGATGCCCCAAAAACCAAAAAAAAAAAAAAATTAAATTATACATGTAGACATGGCTGAATTGGTGTCTTTCTATTGTGTAGAACTTCAACAACACCCACAAAGCAATAGTAATTTTTTACAGAGATCTGCAAAGACTGGAAACAATTTATTCCACTGTCATCATCACTGACAAGTATTTACAGAGGAAGCACACTAATCTATATAATGGACATCATGTGACATTTTCCAATAGTCGATATACGATACTGATATTAACTACTTTCTTCACAACTTCCAAAATTTACATTTCTGTAGCTGCTCACACAGTGAAACAGAATTAGAAGAATCACCCATTAACAGAATGCAGGCCTAGGCAAGGCTGACTTGAAACTTGACAGTCTTTTAAGAGTATCAGACCACAAAGACATATAATTAGACATTATATTCCTCCTCCTAGAAGTCTGAATGCCCTGTGGTGTAGTGGGTTATGTGATGGGCTGCTAACTGCAAGGTTAACAGTTTGAAACCACCAAACTGAAGGAGACAGATGAGACTTTCTGCTTAGTCTGTCCTATGAAGTCACTAGGAGTCAGAATCAACTTGATGGCTGCCAGTTTGCTTTGGGTTTTGATGGAAGTGAACACCATCACCTATAATGATGTACACGTGCCAAAATTCACACCTGAAGTCTCTAAGGCTAATGACCAGGAAACAAAGGAACATACTAACACCAGTAGCAATGCAGTTACTAAAAGGCAGAATGTGGGAAATTCTATAGTACAAAGTGAACCAGAGACATACAGACCACAGATAGATGAACAGCTTTTGTGCTCACAATTAATTCTAGCCCCAATCTAATCGCTATTAGTCCTACTTGATGCTCGACTTCATGAAGAAGTCATGTGTGGTGAAGAAACTATGTGGTGACCAGCTATCAAAATCAAGTGTCTAGGGTCTTCAAGGCTTGTTTTCAAACAAGCAGCAGAAAATTGAGGCGTCAGCTACATGGAAGAAGCACACCAGCCTGTGTTACCCAAGGTCTATAAGTAATAAAGTCCAAACGTGAGGGAGGGAATGGTATCAGAACTTACATTGTGAATGCTAGGTCTGCAGAAAACGATGGCTGACAGTAGAAAGGAAACATCCATTTGGAGGGCCCTCATATGGACTAAAGCCTCCAGCAGTTCAAAGGAAATTCCCTCTGGACACTGTACAGGGATATGAACAGTCTTGCTATTAGACAAAGAACAACGTTAAGTTGATTATGGCAGATGTGGTTAGGTTAAAATGTAATACCTTATCATTTGATCTCCCCTTTACCCATTTTAAAGCTGTCTCAGTTTTTAATATTTTCTGCTTTTTTGAGGTTGTCTCTATTTTGTCTAGTCGTTGTTGGGTATTTTGCTTCCTCTTTGTGTTTTGTCTGATTTTCTCTATGTGAAATCCAGGACAGATAGATCTAGAGTCAAGAAATGGACTAATAAATGAGAATGAGGATGGGGAGTTAACAATATGAGAAGAAAATGTGTTGAAATTGATTGTGATGGTGATTACAAAAAGCTTAGTATAACTGAGTGATTAAATTGTATGATATTTGAAGTACATGCCAATAATTTTTTTTGCCATGTGTGGTATTGGCTTCAAAATAATTCAGCATATTGAGAATAAAAGGCAGTATAAGCAGGAACTTACAGATGAAATAAGACTGGCCAGGAGTTGATAACTTCTCTCTACTTTTGTACGCGTGAAATATTCAATAATAAAATACAGCAAAAGAAAGAGAAAGTGGATCACTAGGATAAAAATTAAAAGCCAAGGTTCATTCGATGGAATTATAGAAACATTCCCAAATTTTTATTAGAATTAGATTCACCTCCCCAAAAACAGAAAGAGTTAGATTCCAAAAGATTGTCCTGAGATTATGATGCTCAAGTACAAAATCATTCATAAATCCTTGCAAAAAACTTATCCCACAGCTACAATGAAATATAATATTTCACTAAAAGCCACATATAAATCAATTTTCAAAAAGAACTAAGGCTTCAGCTTTCCAATTTAATTGGCTCATGAAACAAATATTCATTCCTGATAAAACTTTAAACTCAAAAAAATAAAATAAGCACTGCAGGTCATCGCATCAGTTTTGACTCAGAACCTTGCAGTTAGCTAGCTGCCCAACACGTAATCACCAACCACCAGGGCTCCCTGGTAAAATGTCAAGGCCCCCAAATTTATTTACATTGGCTACAGCATAAGACTTATCTAATATCAACAAGACTTATGAAACGATTTTTAAAATTACCCTCCCAAAGCCCAGGAAGGTGGGAAACATTCATGAGGGCTCAGGCTAGACATTGACGAGCTTTCATTCAGCAGTCAGAATTTTAATTTGGAGGTTTTGCTACTAGGTTTGACCAGTGAAAAATAATGATCTCAAACCTCCATCTTTCACTAAGGAAAAGTGAAAGTGTGATCATTTTCATCTGTAAACAGAGATGAAAAGAATGCAAGACCTCCCCAGACCTAAGAAGAGGGCTTTCAAGAAAAGAATCACTTATCACTAGGTAGCTATTTTCCTATTATAAATGATAACAGAAACCAACAATGGAGACAGTTCCCAAAATTCAAGTTCATTTCTAAAATGCATCAACTGCTAAGTAACAAGTAACAAAACACACAGTGCCTGGCACAGAGTGGGCATTCAAGACAAGAATGCAGAGGATGAATGGTAGAATTAAAGGATTGTGGGTACTAACTTCCCTTTCAATGCTCTCTCAAGGCATCTTCCATGAAAGTGCTAATGAACGGGAAATGGGCCAAGCCAGAATTGGGGAGTAGAATAATCCAAACTAGCTAATCAGAGCATCAGTAATAAAGATACAATTTTTCTGTGTGGTGTCAAGTTTGTTAACCAAAAATCTTATAAATAAAGAAAACACTTGAACTAACAAGAAATAGTTTTTTTCTGGTTCTTCTCACATACGCTGGGGCCTAATTAAGAGTCATAATCGGGCTGAGCCCCGGTGGCGTAGTGGTTGTGCGCGGGGCTGCGGCCCACTGGGACGGAGGTTCAATTCCAGCAGTGGGGCTGGGCCTCCTACTCCCACCACCGGAGAGCAGTGATGCCGCCCCCCCCAAAAAAAAGAGTCATAATCATACTGATGGTAGAACAATGTCCTCCAAAAGTCAACAGAAAGACTTTCCTTACTAAGGAAAAAAATCAACAACTTCATATTAACTCCATGATAGTCTTCAAAAACATGTCTCTACTGAAAATGCTTTCAAAGATAATTGTTGATCTTTATCCTCCCCCCTCTTCTATAACATTAATGCAACTCTAACTGCTACACTAATACCCAAGACTGAGGCTACTATAGCATTCTAGTAGTCTTATATTTTTGTACAATTTTAGAGCATGGAAGACTCTTTTTTGGGGGTGGGGGCGACATCACTGCCTCTGGTGGTCGTGGGAGCTACCCAGCGCTGCTCCTGAGAGCCACCACTGGATTTGGACCGCCAAGCCCCGCGGGTCGCAGTCTCGCACTTCAACCACTTACGCCACTGGGGCTCAGGCCGAAAGAATCTTAAAACAATCTAACTACATCCTGTGACCTAAAGTAGGAGAAAGCTGAACACACCAAAAGCAAGTAAAATCTTTCTAGGTTCTTATTTCTGTCACTGAACTCATTCTTTGCTTCTAACTTAGTTGACCACTTTGCAATAAGGGAGTCTGGTAGTTAACTTGACTCTCAGTCCTTTGAGGCATCATTCTTTTTGTAATCTAGAACATCACTTCTAGCCTTAAATCTTGTCTGTATGTTTCTTGCATTCTGACTCAGAAATTCTATGAATTTTTCCTTGATCCATTTGTCAGTTTCCATCATTTCTATCCCTATCCCTCATGGTCTCCTATGAAGCTAAGAGTCTTTAGGGAAAAGTGTTTAATCACTCAAAACAAGGGCTTTGTGAGGGCCGAGCCCCGGTGGCGTCGTGGTTGTGCGCGGGACTGCGGCCCACTGGGATGGAGGTTCAATTCCAGCAGTGGGGCTGGGCCTCCTACTCCCACCACCAGAGAGCAGTGATGCCCCCACCCCCCCAAAAAAAAACAAACAAACAAGGGCTTTGTGAATTATAATTCAGTAGATGATTCTCTTGAACTAATAGTGGACATGCTTTATTTGTTTGCTTATTTGGGGGCATCACTGCCCTGGTGGGAGTAGGAGGCCCAGCCTTGCTCCTGGAGAGGTGCTGCTGGATTTCAACCACCAACCCTGTGGGCCGCAGTCCCGCACACAACCACTACACCATCTGGGCTCAGCCCACTGGACATGCTTTATAACAACGAAACCATTTCATGGTTTAGCTAGGGGTGGGTGCCTTTTTAAGCCAGTTAAGAGGATCTGATACCTATCCTATAGGATTAGACAGCTAAAACCTTGATGTGGATCAGCCTGATTAGACACAAATCAAAAAGAGCATGTGGGGGGGGGGGGGGGGAGGAACCCGCAAGGGGAGGGGCAGGGTTTAGAACTACTAAGAATTTCACTTGTGCACCTTAATTTTAAGAAAAACATGGTTGTTGGCTAAAGAGAAGCTAAAGTTTCTCCTGAATCCCAAACCTCAAATCATATTTTACATTAGTATTCCTTGATCTACATAGACTTGGATCAGTCTGGCAAATGTTAACAATTTTTACTATTTTCTTCAGAGCAAATGTATTCCAAATAATCTGATGGACTTTTAAAATACACTCCAGCTTTAAATTGGAGTTATCTGCACTGAACCTTCTAAAATAGTACATAAAATACAGTATCTTACTGTAAAATTGAGTTGATATATAAAATGCACATTTATACCATAATAAAGACACTAATACTTAATAAAAATAAAATAAAATAGAAAAATACTGGATCCCAGATATGGAACTGACTAGACTGGACTCACACAGATGCCTATAGTGTATTCCTACTTGGATGTCTTCAGAGCTCCTCAGTCCAATGTTGGACTGGATCCTGTTTTTGTCTGAATAGCACAATTCTTTCAGACTCCCAGGCTGGAACTGTATTATGCTTTTCCCTCATCTCCATTCTCTCGACTAGTCCTTTCATCTCGGTCCCTCCATTCATTCTGAAATCCAGTGGCAACTTCATATTCCTAAAATGCTGTTTTAGTTGGACCATTTCCCTGTTCAAATCCACACAAGTTCTTGACCATGGACTTCAGCAAGCCTCTTTGGCCTGAAGTTCACAAAGCCCCACAGACTGTCCTACCTAGGTCTAGCCCTATCCCTTGAAATACAGCCATTTTGGCACACTGCTCCACGCTATGTCCTTAGTCTTATTAAAAATCCCAAACCTCTATCTTACTTTTCTGCCCACATTGTTCTACCATCCTGCATTCACTGCCTTTGTCCCTCCACTTAAGAGTGTATCCTTACTATTTCTCACAGAAATTAGCACTCTAAAGGTAACTGCTTTTTATTTATGTCTCCAAATCCCACTGTGAGTTTCGAAACAGAGCCTGTCAACAAACATATATAGTTTAACACAATCTACCATTAGGTAGTTATTATCAATTGTGAATTAAGAATCAAATAGAGTCTCTAACAACTATATATATATGTGTGTGTCTGTGTGTGTGACTCTCTCTCTCTATATATATATATATATGAAAGCACGTGCAAAGGATAATCCATTATTCAAATGTCAAAAAAATTCCAAGGAAAGTGAAAAAAATCAGGAACCAAATTGTATTCATACATGAATATGTACACGTTCATAAACACACGTACACGAACACATTCATGCACACAGGGATCCTGGTGCCTAGAGCACTCCAAGGGAGAAAAACACGGCAGTTTGCTTCTGAGAAGATGACAGCCTTGGAAACCCTATGGCGCACTTCTACTCTGTCCTGCAGGATGGCAACGACCTGGAATCACTTCAACAGCACTGAGGCTAGTCTGGTTGTGTTGGTAAGTGTCACTGCATTGGTTTTACCTCATCGAGACCCTGTGTATAACAGAACAGGGATATAAACTGGAAAAAATGATTGACATCGGCTACACCTACAAGGGGGCACAAAGAAATGAGAGAGAGAAATAATGGTGGTGCTGTTGGTTTGGTTAGTTACCTTCATATTGACTCCGTAAAAGACAACCTGCAGTATAATGGAGGGAAAGACTGCCCAGTGCTGCAGGTTCTCCACATTCATTGGTTGGTATGCTCAAGTCCGGGGCTGTAGCTGCTGTGAATGCAGAGTGCCTCTCCATATAGGGCACCCATCTTCTAGCATTATTCCAGACAATATTCTGTGAAGACCCAGAGCAGTGGTTCTCAGCCGTCTTCGTGCCACGACCCTTGAATACAGTTCCTCATGTTATGGTGACCCCGAACCATAAAATGATTGCTGCTGCTACTTCATAACTGTAATTTTGCTACTGTTATGAATCATCATACAAGTAACTGATATACAGAATGTACTTTCATTGTTACAAATTGAACATCATTAAAGCATAGCAATTAATCTCCCAAACAATAGGCAATTATTGTTTGGAGTAGCATGGGTAAGCGTCTTCACACCAGGTACTCGTATGTGGGCATATCTGCATGTGGGTGGCTGGAAAGGATAGAAGAGCAGAGTCGTATTTCCTAAGACCATCAGAAATATGGGTTTTCTGATGGTCTTAGGTGACCCGTGAAAGGGTCGCTCAACCCCCAAAGGGGTTGCAACCCACAGGTTGAGAGCTTTCCTTGGCTGATTTTGTAAGTAGATTGCCAAGTCTTTCTGCCTAGTTTGTCTTGGTTGGGAAGTTCTAGTGAAACCAGTCTACCATGAGTGACTCTGCTAGTATTGGGCCTAGAGTATCCCAGCAATACACAAGGCACCATGTTGCAACAAAATGACAGGTGATGATGGTACTGCCCAGTGTCTTGATTGTTTTTATTATTTTTGTCAAAAGTCAAAGAATTCTACACTATAATGGATGGATTTCATTGTATATGAAACAAACTTTAAACACATTTAAAAAATTACAAATCAGCAATGACTTACTTTTTTTTAATTTCTTTTTTTTTTATTTTAGGCATCACTGCCCTCAGGTGGTGGGAGTAGAAGACCCAGCCTTTGCTCCTGGGAGCTGGAATTGAACCTCCAACCCAGTGGGTCGCAGTCCCGCGCACAACCACTACGCCACCGGGGCTCAGCCGACACACTTTTTAGTTATCAACTGGACCTGTTTAACCTCCTCCATTCAGCAAAATTGTGTTTAATCTACTCATATGACCATCCTGCTTATTTGAAAACACAGAGAACGTTCTATAAGCACAACTGGTACACACAGGGCTTTCAACATGGAAAAGGAAAATTTAACTAGGGAACAAACTAAAGCCATCTGAACCTGATGTGGGACCAAAAAAAAAAAAAAAACAAAAAAAACCCAAACCCACTGCCATTGAGTCCATGCAAACAAAACAGCACAGTCATCAAAATAAAATAGGTGTCATTTCCAACTCTGGCTATCAAGGTCCATTAGAGTGTGGAAACTTGGGACCAATACTAATAATGCAAGCGGCCAGGTGCCCAACATAGTCTGATGCATCATATTAACCCATCTCAAGGGGTAAGCTACTAAGATGACCCAGGATGACTGGGTCATGAAGACATCAGGAGGATTTTCTGAAGCCTTCTTTTCCATGCGTCTTGACACTAAAAAACCGTGCTTCAAGATAGAGGGTAATGCAGAGTCTCTTCACAGAAGGAGCTAGGAAAGGAGTAATAATGAACTGAAGACA
>PVJH01038314.1:5208-17344 GCA_004026705.1 Nesogale talazaci | reverse complement strand
CGTAGTGGTTGAGTGTGGGACTGCAGCCCACTGGCTTGGTGGTTCAAATCCAGCAGCAGCACGGCTGGGCCTCCCACTCCTACCAGAGGGCAGTGATGCCTAATTAAAAAAAAAAAAAGGGTAAGAAAACTTTAGGCTGAAGGCTGAGTCCTGGTGGCATAGTGGTTGTGCGCAGGACTGCAGCCCACTGGGTTGGAGGTACAAATCCAGCAGCAAGGCTGGGTCTCCTACTCCCACCACCAGAAGGCAGTGATGCCCCAAAAACCCAAAAATAAAAAACAAAACAAAACAAAGAAAGAAAAGAAAACTTTAGGCTGAGCCCTGGTGGCATAAGTAGTTGAGTGCGGGACTGTGGCCTGCGGGCTTGGCGGTTCAAATCCAGTGGCCACTCTCAGGAGCAGCACTGGGTAGCACCCACGACCACCAGAGGGCAGTGATGTCCACAAAACAAAACAAAACCCAAAAAAAGGTAAAAAAAAAAAACATTAGGAGGAGAGGGATATTTACAATCTTAATTGTGGTATGGTTTCAGGTACCTTTTAAATAGGTGTGGGTCATTTTATACCAATTTTAATCTACGTAAAACCAATATACTTAAGTTCTAACCATAGTAAACAACAACAAAGATGAATATTAATATCTTGCTCTGTTTGGATAATTATTTTCTGAGCAACTTCGTCCTGGAGGTTTTTACACAAACTGTACAAAAGCGGTCTGTGTAAACTTGTGTCCACTTGGCTCACTGAACCCCTCTGAGTCTCTGAATCTACAGAAGCGCAGGCCAACACCGAGACCACCGCGTGGCCCCAGGGCTCCTTGTTGAAAAGGTACTCAACCTACCTACTCCCACCACCGGAGAGCAGTGATGCCCACAAAAAAAAAAAAAAAAGAAAGAAAGAAAAGAAAAGGTACTCAAAAAATGCCAAACTCAATGGGACGGATGCAGAGACCAGAGAGGAGGGCAGAGAAGAGCTGCCTCTCTTTACAGGGCTGCAGGCGCAGCTGATGCTTTTCAAACAGTTGGTCTTGCCGTGAACAGCACAATGTCTGGCCCCAAATGCCACCAGGGCTCCTGCAAAAGCCTTGGCCCCTGTGGCTGGCCTTTCACAAGGGTGAGGTGACCGTCCAAATCTTCCCAGGATGCAGAACAGAGTCTGGAGTATCCCAAATGGGGGCATGCCTTAACTATGTAACACACCAAGCCTCTCTGCACCCCAATAGTTCCCTTCCTCCTGGTTGGTCCCCCACAGGTGCAGCGTTGCGTATTCAGACTAGTGCTTAGCAACAACTAGTATTTAGACATGCATTGCTTGAGTCGATGCTCAGTCTTCTCCAGGGTGCCCTGAACAGTAGCCTGCCCCAAATGAGGGCACTATCTCAGAAACCAAGGGCGGCGACACACATCCCCTGACCCTAATTCCTTCTATTCTTCCCACTAAAGATCTCGAGATTGCAGGTGCCAGGGGCCCTGACACTCTCTGAACTTTTGGAATCGTCAGGGGTGCTTTAGAAATACTGTTTGACAGGGACGGCCCAGAATGGACTGGATCCCACAATATAGCACTTCCCAGAGCAGCCGGCATACAAGTGAGGGTGAGCAGCAAGTGAGGTTGACTCTTACGAATGTCAAGCCACTTGGCAAGTGCTGAGTGTTTTTTTATTTCGTAGTAAAATAGAAGGCATCCAACCAGTTTATCTCTGGAAGGACCTGACCACCACCCAGGCAGAGGAGGAGCCTGGGCAGAGCATTTCCTAGGCACAGAGACACTGGGCACCGCCACCCCATCTGTGGCAGTGATGTACTTTGGTGCCAATTTGAATAAGAGTGTGGGGGTAGGGTCTAGTCTGTCAATCTGAAGATAGGCAACGAGACCTCTGTGGGAGCATGGCTTTCTCTGAGAATTCTGGCCATGAAAATCTCACAATATTTCCACCATGAGAGACTACTGACTCAGTCACTTGGAGATGCTCTACTGCCAAGACAAGATGGCAGCACGCTGATAGGCCCTGAGTTCTGGAGGAGCCGGAGAAGAAGCCACGTGGGCTGACCCTGGTGGAACCAGTCCTCTGGGACCGGAGAAGCCAGGTGGAGACTCCTGCCAGTGCAGAGATGCTTCCACCAGGACTGGATACACAAGATTCCGCACCCACTGGCCTGTGATTGTCCTGGCATCATTTGGATTGGTATCGAATAGATGCACTGATATTGGACTTACGGACTCGGACGGGGATGCTTTCTCAATGTTCCAATTCGCTTGCACATAAACCTCTCCCTTATAAACATATGCGTGTTTGTGAATTTGTTTCTCTCGTCTATCCGGACTAACACACCACATCATGCCCAAGGAAGGACAGATGCACATACACTGAAGGGAGACAAGGGCTTTCTCGTGCACTCGGCAGAGAGAGTCTACTTCCCCTGGAGCTGAGCTGGCACATTAAATGTGGACGTTTAGAACCCCTGAACTACAAGCGTAGATTTGCTTGTGAGCCCCACTAGATACTCAGAGCACAGGACCGCATTCAATATGGGCGGGGAATAGAAAATCAAGCCTGTAGTGATACTGCTCCAGAACAGGAACAACAGCGAACCACCAACTCAGGAGGAACAGAACTATAATTACTTCCATGGACGCGCATGAGAACTACCAAGGAATTAGTTTAACTTTAGGGCAGATGGCCTGAAAACTCTGCACTCTCCGCCCCACACCCCAAAATGCCTATTTTTTACTGAATTCCTTTACGTCTATGCTCTAGACCAGTGGTTCTCAGCCTTCCTGATGCCTCGGTCTTTTGACACAGATTCCTCACGTTGTGGTCACCCCCCCGACGTGAGCAATCTGTAAGATTGTTTTCGTGGCTACTTCATCACTGTCATTTTGCTACTGTTAGGCATCAGGTGACTCCTGTGAAAGGGTCATTCGACGCCCAAAGGGGTCCAGCCCCACAGGTTTAGAACTGCTGCTCTAGACCATACCTCACAGCTGAAAATGGTTTTTTAGCAATGTCTGCTGAAGCCTCAGCAGCCTGTCTTGACTTTTCAAGTCTATCTTACAACACAGAGACTGGGAGGAATGGCACATCTTAATTTTGTTTTACGACCACCTTGTCCCTAGCCTTAACACTGATTCAGGCACAATCGTCTGGATGGTGCGAACGGTGAAGCTGGGAAAATAAAACCTGGTAGTTTGAGCTCAACCCCATCGCTGGAAGGCTGGACATCTGCTTCTGTAAAGATGACAGCCACGCGCACCTTCTGGGGCAGTCCTACCTGTCATGCCGTCTCTGTATATCAGAAGCAATGCCAGATCATCTCACATCACCCAGCTGAGGGCAGGGAGGGAAGAGGAGCTCCCAGGGTGGAGCAATGGAATAATGCGCTAAGCAGATAAACCAAGAAGTTGAAGATAGAAATCCATCCAGGGGTGCCTGGGAAGAACCACCTGGTGATCCACTACCAAAAGGAGTCACAGAAAACCCAGCACAGGACGGACTTGATGCTGGGTCGTACGATGACTCTGCTTATGCCCTCACTCACCCCACCCTAAGAAAGAGGGAAGGCCTAAGTCATAAGAGGTCTCAGTGAATAGAAAGTTACTTTTTAAAATCACCATTACATAACAAAGAGACAAGATTCTGGGTCTTAGGTGGTCCTTTTGGCTCACTGATTTCTGCAACCACAGCCATCTCTGGAAAGCAGTTGTCTTCAGTGCTCTCTCTGCTGGTCTAACTGGCAAACGCTGGCGCCCACAGATTGGGGAAGGGGGAAGGACACCGAGTGGGGCTGAGACAGGTGATGAGAGTTCCCACTGTGTGCCGCCTGCAGACTTCAAACCAGTCCTAAGGAGCTCCAGCAACATACCTGAGTCAGGAGATTCAGATTCCTAGTTTCTACAACTCTGCCAATACAGACTCCCACCACTCAAGAGACTGTGCTATATGCGAATGTCCAAGGACTCATGTGTGTGTGTCTCTCTCTCTCTTACACACACACACACACACGCGCGTGCGCTCAAGAATTCAGGCACTCCATCTACAGGGAAGGGCAGGGTTTCATCTGCATGAAAATCTTGGAGCCAATACGTCCTGTCTACTGACTGGTGTTCCCCCAATGTGTGTTGGGGCAGAGGAACTGTGTGTGCTCTGCAGTTTTCTGTGGATGGTCGTTAGCAGGTACATCTCCAGTCTCTCTCCCAAAGACACCCCCGGGCAGGTTGGACTCCCGAATCTATCAGTCAGCCAGCAGCTGACCCTAAGGACAACGAAGCAATTGTGGCAGGGGGCAAGAGGACAGAGGTGGGGAGGGCTAACCTGGATTGCCTGGCGGCCCTGCTGGGCATCGGCCAGCAGCTGGATGGTGATTGCTCGAGAATCCTGTAGCGCCTCCTGGAGGTAGATGAAGCTGTGTCCTCCATGCCGACCTATCGTGCACTCCCGACAGATGGGCACTGAGCAAGTGTCACAGTACAGGTGCAGCACCTGGAGGGGGCCAGAGTGGACAGACATTAGTGAGATTTTTGCGGTGGAGGGAGGGAAGCAGAATAGCCAGTGGCACCCTGAATCTCAGAACCCCTCCCCCAGAGAGCACCCACCACACCACCCCCTTTGCTGGAGAGGGAGCAGATGAACAAAGGCACACCTACTCTCTCTCACTGCCTTCTGCCCTGCACCACGGGGGAACCTCCCACAGGCCACTCGGGCTCATTCAGAACCATAAAGGGCGGACTTCAAAGACCAACATGAAAGACAAACCACCCTCCTGGCAGAGACTTCCCCGCATCTCGGATTAACTCTCCAGGAAACTGGCTGAGATTATGTTTCTCTAGTCTGAGATTGGTGGCCTGCATAAAACAATATGCCAGGTAAGGATTCTCGCACCACCCTCTGGACGTGAGAAGCAAAGTCAAGAGCCAGTATGAATCACTCCCCCCAGAGAAGAGGAAGAGTGCTTGTCGAGCACGGTCTTCACAGGCACTCAAGCAAACATGGGCTTAAGCTTCTGGAACGACGGCAGGCAGAGAGCTGGGAGTAAGGTCAGCCAGCTCCTTGGCTTTCTTCTTCCTGCCAAGTAATTCCAAGGAGTTGATTCTGGGAGGCAGCCAGTGCTGACAGAATGGCTTTATGTGATGTTGTATGTTTCCCCAGGGCCCCGGGGGAGGGGGGTGTGCCTGGGGGGGGAGTTGTGTGTGCGACTGGCTGGCACAAGCTCCACCTGCTGATAAATGAGGAGCTCTCGAAAGCTTCTTGGCACAGAAAGTGGGCCAGTGTCGTCGCTGGATCCCCCTCCACCGCGCAGGGCACTTAGCACGGTCTCTCTGTAAATGTTTGCTGGATTGCTTTCAAGGGCAGAGCTTAAATTCGCCTCGGGTACACCTGGGTGTGAGGGACGCCAGCCAACAGGCAACAGGCAGGGGAAGCTGCGTCCAAGGGGAATTCTTTCACATATACAAAGACGAACTTAATCCCCAGATGAAGACGAGGGGCTGGGGCACACTCAGGGCCACACAGCTCGCAGGGCCCAAGCAGGAGGGCCAACCTGTGCCTAGGGAAGGCCCACAGTGCCAAGGACCCCAGCGGAGTCCCATCTGAATTCCACACCACATTGTTTCCGAGCAGAGCACCCCAACTGCAGTGGCTTGGGATGTGAGGCTCCGGGGGTGCCACGGCAACCTGAGATGGGGACAGAGTAGAGGAGCTGCTGACAGCCCTGAACAGAAAGAGCTGAGAACACGGGGTGGGGGTCAGAGGGGTGGACAGCGTGAGAATGCCCTCCAGGCTGCTGATTTTATTACCTGGCCGAATCAAAGCATTCATTCGTTTTTCATTAGGAAATGCCCTTCCACAGACAGCTGCTCCGTTAGTGACTAGTGTGGACAGGTAGGGTTTGTAATCCAGTGCAACATAGACCATTCCTATGCAACCTTTGGGTTAAGAATGCCCCTTCTTTCAAAACACTCTGCTATAGTTAGTGAGGGTTCTATTCCACGAGGCAAAGTTTGTTAGTTTATGCCATCCTTTTCCCGGCATGTGTGGCCAACAGAAAACACGTCGCTGTAATTTTGCCCTTTTTGTTCCAGGTCAGGAGTCGGCCAACTAGAATAGATTTTGGCCCCCTTGTAGATTGATAATACCCAACCAATTATGAAGCAAAGGGGCTGGATACATTGAGAGACACTGTCCCTTCTGTGTGGCGCGATCAGCACTCTCCTTCTCTTCAACGGTCTCTTCTCTGCTTCCCTGGGCTCTTGTCCATCTGTGCAGTGGGAAAACCTTCCACCGAAAGGCTGCTTTCAATTACAATGAAGCAGGCCCCAGAAGCCTCTCTGGCCCCTCTTTCTTCCAGACAGCCTAGTCAGTTTTGGGCCCCTCTCTAGCTCTTCTCCTGACAACAGTGGGGCAGACCTGAGCTTCCCAAGCAGCTGACGTGCCTGTAACAACTAAACCACCACCTCTCTGGCAACCAGGAAGCCATGGGTGGATGGGCAAGAATCATCCCCCGCCAGGGAGTCTGGCCGTGGCCAGCCTGCTTGGGCTTCCATCTTAGGTATCTAAGGTTGCTTTAACAGAAATAACACATGTGGGTGGCTTTGTTTAACAAAACAAATTTAAACCCAGAATCAAGAGCGCCGGCTCCCGGGAAAATGACTCTCCCCTCATGTCAGAGATTTGGGGGAAGCCCCTTCTTTTTGAGTTACTTTCTATTTCTGTAGTCCTTGAAGATTGCCCCTAATATCAACCTATCACCCTACCGCCTAGGTAATTTCTTAAGACACGACTGTGCAGGGGATGTGATTCTATTAATATGACGAAAAAGGCCATTCTCAAGTACAACCACATCCATTTCAGTTGGGGGTCAGGATATCAACAGACATACTACATTTGGAGAGGTAACCCTACACCTCTTTCACTCAAAACCCCAGGAGCCCCTCATCTACTGGAGCACCCGGAACAAAGGAGGTGCTGGGAAGAGGAGTGGTTTCTTTGGGCTAACCTTAAAATACTGAACCTGGACGCTGTCCGGCACACAAACCTTCCGCACGCATGTGAGATTTGAGGTAGGCTTTAAAAGTCCACAGATCCAGGGGGGTGGGGGAGACAAAAAAAGACAAGCTGGTCAGAACAACAAGGAGGTGGGATTCCTGAAAGCTCCTGAGTCAGGATGACAAACTGCTCATCCTGCATGGCCCAGAAAACTCTAGCATGGGCATAAAGGGCTTTGCATACAATCGCTTGTGGAACTGACGTACCAGGTTGTTTTCAGAAAGGCTGGGGTCTGTGAGGTTCCGGTGGTGGGGATGGGAGAGGAGAAATCGGGGCCAAGGTAGATTTTAAAAGCAAAGATGGGTGGGTAAAGCAGTCAAGAAGCTAACAGCATAATGCACTGGACCCATCTGCTATGAGACCTGTCCAGACGTAGAAAGCAAAAATGTACTTCTGGCCCAATTCATCGTCTTTTTCTCCTTCCCACTCACCTCATATGCCATTAAAAGTGCACTGGGGGTGGGGGGTGGGGATGGAGAAGAGACAGAAAATTGATGTTTTCACACTGTGGCACTAAGCAAAGAAAACAGAATACAGGCTGTTCCCTAGGCTGCCAGGGAACAAAACGAATCAATCTTGGAAGAAATACAACCAGCGTGGTCCTTAGAAGCCAGCTTCAACTTGCTTCCTCTGATGACAGCCTCGTCATCAGCAAGGACTTTTCTGCTTTCTAAGGGTCCAGAGGAAGCCTCAGCGTGGTGGCGCAAACAGCTCCAACAATGGATCTGACCCCCACCCCCACCCCCACCCCGAATACTGGACGCTCCAGGGCTAAGCAGGATTCTGTTCACCACAAGGTTGACGGTACCTACAAAAGTACAGCCTCGTGCGGCCTCAATTGTAAGATGGACAATTTTTGTGTAACTCGGTAGTCCCAAAGCCAATGAGCCCGATTTTTATGAAAATTTCTGGCTAATTGTGCAATGCAATTTTGGGAAGATTCCACTTTGCATATATTAGCTCTAGTTTCTCTACCTGCAATTTTCTAAGATGTTGGAGCTGGGGGTGGGGGTGGGGGGGAGGGTGCTGTCGGCCAGTGAAGACTGCTCCCTAAATGGCTCACAGAGCATTTTTAAAGAATAAACTGGGGGCTGGGTTTTCCGTTTAATGGGCTGTGCTGGGTGAGGGATGAGGTCCCAGGGGCAGGAATTCCAGGGCCTGTTCAGGGCTTCCCGGGCAGATGCATGAACACGCCCCCTCCCCTCAGCCCCCCCTCCCCCTGCCCGCCCTGGCGACAATCCGGCTGCCCCTGCTGAATGGAGCAGGCTTGACCTCTGACCCTGCAAGTGACCACCCTCCTCCCAGCCCCCAGCTTCCAACTTGCCCCACCCAAGGCCTTCCTCTCCCCAAATTTCTAAAATACCAGGCAGAGACAAAGACCCAGGAATGTGGTTCCAACAGGAAAGGGGGGGATGGGGGGGGGGAAGAGTTAAAGAGAAAATAAATAAATAAAAATACCAAGCGGGTGGGGTTACCGCCCCTGTTTTTAAAAATATGTATCGTGTGTTGTCTGGGAAGAGCTTTTTACACTACATGCTGTCTAAAATGAACACATCACAGAGGCTGCTGTTCAAAAGTACAGGCATCACCCTGAGAAATGTAAACAGCCCCCACATACCCCGCAAGGAGGGGGGAAACAGTGTCTAAAGACTGGTTGCCAGAGTATAGATGCAAAGTAAGCTGCCCAAATTAAATTTTTAAATTAAAGTGCACTTTGACAGCTGTAACTCTACTTGAGATTTCTACAGTATCTTAAAATGCCTGGGCGCACGCAGAGACGGGGGTCGGGGGTAGGGACCACCTCGGCAAGGAAGCCTCACCTGCCAGTTCCCTGAGGGGGTGAGGATTGGTTTTTTTAAACGGTACCATTCCAGAGGTGCATTCTGGCTCAGGAACACAGCTTCCTTTGGTTGGAGGGAAACGCACTGCCCTGTGGTCAAAGCGGGCAGTCCAGAGGCCCCTCCCTCCTGAGGCTCTGGCCACGTGTGGCCTGGGGGCTGTGGCCTGGGAGGCCCAGGCAGAGCAAAGAAAGGGAACAGGCCTTCCTTCAATTCACACCAGACCATTGACAGCCCAAGGCAGCAGGCCCCAAGACCAGCGAACAATTTCTGTCTCCCGAGTTTGTTTGGTTTGTTTTTTTTTAAGAGAGCAAGGATAAGAGCTCATATTCCTTTTTAATGCTTTCACTTATTTTTAAGTTTTTCAAGGGTATAAAAGTACAGATACTCGGGCTAAGCCCCGGTGGCGTAAGTGGTTGAGTACGGAACTGCAGCCCGCGGACTTGGCGGTTCAAATCCAGTGGTGGCTCTCAGGAGCAGCACGGGGTAGCGCCCACGACCACCACAGGCAGTGATGCCCACAAAAAAAAAAATTAAAAAAAAAAAAAAAGTACAGATACTTCCCCCCCCCCCTTCCTATGGAAACTTTTAAAAAAATGTAGCCACCCAAAATGATTCTACAGTCTATGCATACTCAAATTTTCCGAATATACCACTGGAGGTGACATTGCACCCCCAACCCCATCTTGAAGCAGGTTCCAGGTCACTTCACTCAAAGCTGTCAAGTTTCTTAAATAGCGGCCCGGTCAGTTGTCCTACCTTACTATAGCGATACCCTACCCAACAAAATCTGACTTCTGAAAGGGGAGAGAAATGAAAAAAAAAAAAAAAATCACACCTGGTGCTGCAGTGAAAACCTGGCTCTTTATACAACCCCACCCCACGAGAATTCACACCTGGTAATGTCCCACTGCTCCTTTAAAAAGGGAATGTCAAAGGGGTGGGGGTGAACAACCCTGAAAGTACTACAGACTACCCAAAGAACAAATAAATCCTCTGTCTTAGAGGAAGCACAGCCAGCATAGAACACGCCCCTTCAGAGGAAAGCATGGTGAGACTCCATCTCAGTTCTCGGAGGAAGGAAGGACGGACGGACGAACGGACGGACAAGGGAGCTTGGTAAAGTGGAAGGCCCTCAGCTCAATGGACAGATGTACTGACTGCTATGTGTGGAGAGGACATAGGCTGGGCAGTGCTTTGCTCTGCTGCTCACCAGCAACCACACATCCCTTGATGTCCTCAAGAAGTTCTCTCCTTCAAGAGGGCAGGAGTGGATCTAAGTCACTACTTCCACCCACGAAGGATGGGGCAATCACGACCGGGCGCTTTAACAAAGACCAATATCCACAAATGGACAAATGGGCAGTCGGGGGGGGGGGGGCCTGTAAGAACACAAACCTACAGCAAAAGGGTTGTGCAGCCTGTAAGAACACAAACCTACAGCAAAAGGGTTGAGCTCGGGGGACTAAGAGACCAGAGGTTCTGCATTCTCCTATTGGGAGGTGGGGTGTTGCTTGTAGGGGTATCTGCGTAGGCTTCAGGTTATTAAAGACACTTAGGACCGCCAATAGGTATCAAAGTATCTCCCATTCCCACAGCGAGAAGCACTAGGTTTCTTACACACACACTGTGGGCTCCCTGGTCTACAAAACACGGTGTCCACAAGAGCTGCTGAGCATCCAAATCTAACATGATGTAATGGTATAGGAATACGCCTGGCTGCTCGGAGGTGATGCTACGCAAGTATAGGGGTGCTGCCGGATTGAGGTTCTCAAATGAATGAATCTGAAGCTAAGGTGCAAGGTTAAGGGAAGAGAAATGACTTTTAGAACTGGAATGCCGCCTGTGGGGTCAGTGGGCCTGTACCCAGCTCAAACAAGCAAATACACAGACAGAGAGAAGGTAAGACACATGCTTGCGAACTAAGGTGGTGGGCCAAAAGAGAACCATTTTTAGGAGTTTTTAGGAAGGGCGCTGATCCTGGCTTCCCATCACTGAAAGCTCACGGGGAGTCACGCTAGCCTCAGTTAACAGAGGGGCAGCTCAAATTCTGGCTCACAGTGCGTCCAGATGTAACACTAAAAGTGTAAAAATGAGTTCATCCTGGAAGAAAAACTCCCCCACCTGAGTGTCACCATCCACTGAAAATTGGGGTTCGGCTCCAGAAAGGGCCCCAGGGAGGTAAGACAAAGGAGGAGTGATTGAGGAGTGATTCCCTGGGTAGCACAGGGGCTCCTGAACTCAACTGGTAACTGAAAGGCAGGTCAGCAGAAGACAGGTCTGCCACGCCCTACTTCTGAAAAAGCAATCACAGTAAATCCTGCAACTCAAAGGCATTTTAGTTTCAATGGTGGGGAAACAATAAAACCCATGGTTTTGGGCTGAGCCCCGGTGGCGTAGTGGTTGTGCGCGGGACTGCGGCCCACTGGGACGGAGGTTCAATTCCAGCAGTGGGGCTGGGCCTCCTACTCCCACCACCGGAGAGCAGTGATGCCCCCCCCCCCAAAAAAAAAGAAAGACCAGCGCGCAGCGCTTCCCACTCAAATCAAGTGAGTATGCTCCGTGGGTCTTTGTCAAACCAGGAAAATGGCAGAGGAAAATCACTCTTAAATATTATCATCATGGGCTGAGCCCTGGTGGCCTAGTGGTTGTGTGCAGGACTGCAGCCCATAAGGTTGACAGTTCAAATCCAGCAGCAGCTCTCCAGGAGCAAAGCTGGGCTTCCTACTCCCACCAGAGCAGTGATGACACACGAAAAAATTATATATATATGTGTGTGTTTATATTACAATCATGATGTTGCAAAGATACTGGGCCATTAGTCCCAAGGTGCTAAACTTCTGCTCATTCTGATTCCCCTGGGGCCATGGGTAATCAGGCTCTGGACCCACAGTGCCATCCTCTTGCTTCCTCCGGGGCTCCTAGTTCACTAACAGACAATACGGTTCTTCAAGGTCTGACTTGGGCGCCAAACCTGCATGCCTTCCCAAGGTCCTGGAACCACGACATTTGCTGGGCTTCTGCGTCTGTGCTCGGGGTTGGTATGATTTGGAACTAGCCATGTCCATGGTTGGTCCTCTCTGTGAAGGTTCTGACCTCGACCCACGATACTATTATAAAGTGGCACACCCAGCTGAGCCCTGGTGGTACAGTGGTTGTGTACCGACCACAGGGTTCAAGTCCAGCAGCGGCTCTCCAGGAGCAAGGCTGGGCTTCCTACTCCCACCAGGGCAGTGATGGGGGGGGGGGGAAAAAAA
>PVJH01038313.1:0-17245 GCA_004026705.1 Nesogale talazaci | reverse complement strand
ATTGACAAGAGTTGCCAGAGGTTCTGGCTAGACTCAAAAGAGGACATGGAGCACAAATACAACTTCTGATGTCCCACGGATCTTGGCTGAAAGCAGAGAATACCACAAAGATGTTTACTTATTTTTAATTGACTATAAAACATTTGATTATGTAGACCATAAAAAACTATGGATAACTTTGAGGAAGATGGGAATTCCAAAGCACTTCATTGTATTCATGAGTAATTTATACATGGATCAGTTGTGAGTACAGAACAAGGGAATGCTGAATGATTTATAATCATTAAAAACCTGCATAAAAATAATAATGGTAATTTATAAATTATTAAGGGGCATAAGGGAAGGAGGGAGAAGGAAAAATGAGGAACTGATGCCAGGGCTTAAGTAGAAAGAACATATTTTGAAAAAGATGATGAAAATATATGTAAAGATACATTTGACAAAATGGATATATGTATGGATTGTGATAAGAGCTGTAAGAGTCCCCAATAAAATAAAATTTTAAAACATTTTAAAGTCTATGTCAAGGATTTACTATCTCATCATATTTATTTAATTTAGATGCTGAGCAAATAATTAGAGAAGCAGGATTATATAATGAAGAAAGAAGCATTAGTATTGGAGCAAGGTTTATTAACAACCAGTGTTATTACAGATGACACAACCTTCTTTGCTGAAAATGAAAAGACCTTGAAGCATTTGCAGATGATGTTCAAGAATTGCAGCCTTCAATAAGGGCTAAAACTTAATGTAATTAAAACCCAAATCCTCACAACTGGACCAATAGGTAAGACTGTAATAATCAGAGAGTAGATTGAAATTATCAAGAATTTTCTCTTACTTGGATCGACAGTCAATGCATATGGAAGCAAAAGTCAAGAGATAAAATGACACATTGCATGGGATAACCCTACTTCACAAGATCTCTTTAGAATATTGATAAGGGAGGATGCGACCTTGAGGAAAACATGAACTTGACCCAATCCATGCTATTTTCAATTACTTCATATTCATGTGAAAGTTGAATATGGAGTAAGGAAGACTAAAGGTGAAAGAATGAATTTGAATTATCATATTCATGAAGGGTATTGAAATTTCCATGAACTGCCAAAAGAAACAATAAATTTGTACAGCCAGAATTCTCCTTTGAGTCAATGATGGAGAGACTTTGCTTCATGTGTTCTGGGTTTGTTCTCATGAGAAATCAGAAGGATGTCCTGCCAGGCCAAGTTAAGGGGCAGCAAGATGGATTGATCCCGTGGCTGCCACAGTGGGCTTTGCCATCAGAGCAACGTGAGGATGGTGTGAAGGACTGGGCTGTGTTTCCCTGTTTTGTATATAGGATCACTCTGAGGCAGAACAGATTGAAGAGCACCTCACAACAACATCCATAGTCTGTGGAGCTCCCAGTCAATGAATAGGTGAGAGCATGTAAATAAGGCATCATTTCCCCCTCGTGCTGGTATAAGAGTGAGCCATCTCAGAAGCAGGGAGAGATAATCTCACGACCATCTGGAAGGGTGAGCCAGCAGCAAAGACTGTGTACCAGGGGTTGCAGCATTTTGCTCAAAAGACAGAGCAAAAGAGACATACTGAGACCACAAGACAGACCATGCAACAAAGCAGAAGACCTTTGTTGAGACTTTGAAGGTGAGGTGAGTTTCCTGGTCCATATAATAAGGCAGAGCCCAAGGGACCATATGACTGAGAAGCCAAGGGCTAGTGAGAGAAACCTGCTAGAAAGCTGAGAAGAGGTCCTGTTGAAAAAAAAATTGCATCCTCAATATTTTGTAGTGTTAGCTTCTCAATAAACCCTTATGATCAAATTGTTTGTGAGTTCTGTGTGGCCAATACAAAGGATGATTGAACCCAGGAGTGAAGTAGTGTGTCACAGGAGGGATGTTTGGTATGAGGAAGAAGATAAAGGGGGGGGGGGAGGTAAAGAAAGAGGTGGAGGCATGTCTGACCTCTGTCTTGTTCCATTCGTCTGTGAATAGTGTGGGGTTGAATTCTGCTTCTTCTATAACAGGAGGAGGAGATCAGATGTGGTTCCCATGTCATTTCTTCAGACACAGAAATCTATCTCATTAGTAACCCAGAGATAGCCTGTATTGCTGTTTGTTTAGGCTTTTCTCCTTCCTATTAGATTTTGAAAACAAATAAAGAAAGATGTGGGTTGAGCCCCAGTGGCGTAGTGGTTGTGCGCGGGACTGCGGCCCACTGGGACGGAGGTTCAATTCCAGCAGTGGGGCTGGGCCTCCTACTCCCACCACTGGAGAGCAGTGATGCCACCTCCCACCAAAAAAAGAAAGAAAGATGCTTCAAACTCTCATATTCCCAGTATCTTTTGCAGGGTCTCATGTACAGAAAATGCAATAATTGTTCTATGAAGCAGGGATAAACAATAATATTATATTGCTTATGATTTATTGAGAGTCGATAAGCTTAGTGCTGTAGTAGAAACTGTTTGTATGTTATTTCTTCATTCCATCCAATAATATGAAATGAAATCCTCTCATTAGTTTTATCTGTTATAATTTTGGTTTAGTTTTAAATAAAAACAACTTGCTCATGTTGATATAGGGATCTTGCCAGCTCATACTCTGTATTGCTCTATTCTTGTACCTTAAAGTAAGTGAATTTTATTATGGAAAGTCATAATCAACTTGTAGGTAGGCTTATTATGCAAATTTATAATAACCTCCACTGTTAAGTTACTATGTATAAGCAAAAGCCCATGGCCACCAAGTTAGTTTCAATTCATAACAACACTATGTAGGGCTCTACGTTTTCTGAGGCCATTATTTTCTCTCATTGTGTGGCTAGGGGTTTGTACTGTCAACTTTGTGATTAACAACCCCAAACTTACCTAGCAGCATTGCCATGACCCATTAATACTTCAAACCCACTGCCATTGAGTCGATTCAGATGCACCGTGATTCTACAGAGGGTTTCTGAGGAGGTAAATGTTTACAGGAGCATATATAGTCTCATCTTTCTTCTGGAAAGCTGCTGGGGGATTTGAACTATAAACCTTGAGGTTATCAGTCCAAGCTTACTCAACAGTGTCCTGAAGGGACCTTAATGGTTCTCTTGATATGTATTTTTTAATTTTGTAGCTAAATAATTCCCAAGTCCTAGGGCCCTTCATCCTTATTACAACGGGAGCTTCCAGCTTGTTCATTCCAGTTCACCTCCTGCTGAAAATCTACAGGACCACCTCAGACATACAGTCAGAACCTGCCTTGTCACAATAGCCCTAGTTGATTCTCTGGGTATCTTGCTGCCAGTTGTATTCTGACTTGGTGAATCTGGTGTAAAAGCGAAAAAACCAGTTGAAAGTCATGATTATAATCCTTTTATAATTGTGTGCACAGTAATGCAAGTTAACGCTGTTCTTCTGAGGGCATGGCGAAGTAAAATTACTTGATATGGTTCTTATATTTGTGTATTTTTAACTCCCACCAAATGATGCGTAAGGAATATTAATAGCAAGAATTGGTCAGTTTTACAATTCCACGTGTTATATAAGTTGGCGATCTTAGAATCAATAGACAGTCATGGGTCATCAAGAAAGAGGAGACTCCAGCTAGGTCCCTGTGTGAAGGGATGGAGGTGGAGTGCCACCGGAGGGCTCAGTACCAAGGCCTGATGACAGAGCTGAGAAGGAGCTTAGGGAGAGTAGGTGGGCTTCCTGGTCGATAGCGCAAGGCAGAGGCCAAGGGAACATGGCTAAAAGGCCTAGGACCAAAGAGACCTGCCCGACAGCATGGCTGAGAAGAGGTTCTGTGAATAAAATAACTGTATCCTTAATATTTTGTAACCTGTTAGTTTCTATAATAAACCCTGAATCATGAGTATTTTCTTGGAGTTCCATGTGGCCATTGCAAGGGATTATCAAACCCAGCAGAGCAGTAGAGTGCTGTGGGAGGGGTGTTCGGTGTCTGAATAGGGGAAAGAAGGATGGAGAGTAGTGGTATTCCTGGTCTCTGCCAGATGACAATGAATGTTGGACTGGTATGGAATTATATTCTCCTCCTTAGCGTAGCAGGAGGAGGCTAGACATGTGTGTTAGTCCGGGTAGACTAGAGGAACAAATTCAAAGACACGCATATAGGTATAAGGAAAGGGTTTATATACAAAAGAAATGTGACCCTAAGAAGGCATCCCAATCCAGTCCAGTGCAAAGTCCTAAGTCCAATAATAACCATATGCCCGAAATCAGTCTATAAAGTCTGCTTCCGACTCAGGATGTCACAGGTCAGTGGGTGCAGAATTCTGGCGCTGGCAGGGGTCTCCCCATGGCTCCTCGCTTCTAGGGCTCAGGTCCATCAACAGCATGCCACTCCAGCTTCAGAGGTCTGTCTTCATCAGGGCAAAGCTGAGTGGTCTCTCCACCGGCTACTCCAGCTTCCCAGCCACCGCCATTCTGTGTTGCCTGTGGTTAATCATCTCTTAAACTAACTCCCAACAACTGGGGAAGATAGCGTCTCATCTTCACGAGGGAAATATCGTGAAATTTCTCAGGAGTCTCAGGTGAAAGCCATGCCCACACAGAGGTCTCATTGGCTACTCAATGGCTATCTCCAGATTAACAGGCTAGACTCCACCCTTACATCCCAATTATAAATTATCATAAGCACATGACTGCCACAACATGGGTGCTCACACCATTTTCCTCAGATGTGAAAACTGAACATTTGATCGGTGAAGGTTGACTTTATGCTGATTATATATTAGTTATTAAAATATTGTGAAAGTAGAGTTACAGACAGCACATATTCTTCTGGCCACTATGTATTTTTTTCATTTTTAAGTCATTTTATTGGGGGCTCATACATCGTTTTTCACAATACATAAATAAGCATACTGTGTCAAGCACCCTCACATGTCCACTTCTATTATCATTCTCTAATCATCTACCTTTTCCCTTAAGGCCCTAGGCTTTTCCATCCCTTCCCCTCTTCCCCTGCCCTCTCTTCCCCACCAACCCTCAATACTTTATACATTGTTATTGTTCTGTCATATATTACACTGCCCGACCTCTCCTCCAACCCACACCCCTGATGCCCATCTTTCAAATAGGAGCTTCTGTGTATATCCTTGGCCTTGGTTCCGTCTCTCTACCCCATCTTCTCTCTACCCTTACAGCCTCTCCAATCTAACCATTGGCCTGAAGGGGCCCATCCATCTTGGTTTCCCCATATCTCCAGCTCCCTTCTATACTAGTGCATATTCTTCAGTCCATCTGGATTTGTAAGGTAGAGTTGGGACCATGCTGGTTGGGGGAGGTGGGGTGAAGGCTTCAGGAATTAGAGGGAACTTGTGTGCATCATCACTGCCTGGCTGTGCCTTGACTGGTCTGTCTCTTCCCCGTGGCTCCCCTGTAAAGGGGTGACCAATTACCCACTAGTGGGCCCTAGGTCCTCACCCTGCTCTGCCCCTCCTTTTTAATGGTGTGATTCTTGTTCTTTAGTGCTTGATATCTGCTCCCTTTGGCCCCTCTTGATCACTCATGCTGGTGTGCTTCTTCTATGTGGGCTTTGCTGTTTCTGCGCTGAATGGCGAGTCAATTACCTTCAAGTCTTTGAGACTCCAGTCATTCAATCATTTGGTCGCTGGGTACTATCATTTCTTCTACTCTGTTTGCCTCTGTATCCATTTGTCTTCAGCGATATCATAAGTCAATTGGTCCATTGATTTTGATTTTTGTTCTTTGATACCTGATTGTTTCAGGACCTCATTATCACACAGGCAAATGATTTTCTTTTATGGTGGGTTTTGTTGCTTCTGAGCTAGATGGCTGCTTGCTTATGCTCAAGCCTTTAAAACCCCGGATGCTATATCTTTTGATAGCTGGGCACCATCTGATTTCTTCATCACCCTTGCTCATGCTCCTACATGTCTTGAGGATGTGTGCACACAGTGATATATGTTTGTTTTGTTTTTCCCCCATTTGATGTCTATTGTCTAGACCTTTCACCACTTTCACCACCATGTGACCACGCTGGCTGTTGTGCTTTTTCTGTGTGGCTGTGGCCTCTTCTCAGGTAAATGGTCTATTGTTTATCTTCAGGCTTTCAAGACACCAGATATATCCTTTGATGGCTGGGCACCATCAGCTTTCTTCACCACATTTGTTTGTGCACCCATTTTACTTCAGTGATCGTGTTGGGCCATTGTGCCTTGAGGAATGCCAGATTCATAGAACAAAGTGTTTTTGCATTGAGGAAGCACCAGGGTGAGGGCCCAAGATCCACTTGCTACCACAATATTTGGCCTATAGATATGTTCTTAAATTTATTCCCACCTTATAATAGATAGTTGTATCTATGTATGGCCATGCCTATGTTTAGACCTCTGTAAGTGCCCTTTGCCTTCTAGCTCTTCCTCTATTTCCTTCCATCTCCCTCCTGTCCCACCATCATGTTCCACCTTCATTGGCATTTCATTGTTTTCTCGAAGATTCATTGTCCTTGCTTAATCCCAACCAGACCTCCCATACCCTCCTTTCCATCGATTCCCGACCACTTGTTGCTCCCCCTCCCCGTCCATGTGTTTGCTCCCACCCCCTTCTCCTCCCCTCTCTCCTGCCCCCAGGAATCATTTGCCCAGTCGTTTCTGTGGCGCAATGGGTCTCCAGAGGAATGTATTTCTCTGAGGATCATGTGTCGGTGTGGAGTTTGGACCAGCTCTCTTCCTCTTCCTCCCTTCTTGTCTTTGTCCGTGTGGGTATGGCTGGCCATTATATTTTAATAGCTCTAATTATCCTCAAATATAGTTTTCATCTGTTTAAAGAAGCAGAGTGATACAGAAGAAGAGTTTGAGGGAGGACAATGAGTCCCATTAACCATATGGAAAGGGTGAAAATGTTAGCTGACCCAGACCTGATTCCCTTGAAGATAAACAGATTTTTATTAAACCTAGCTTTTTTTCGATACAGTGTACATTAGTATTTTGTTTTTAATAAGAAACTTGAGAAGCATTACCAGAGTTGTGGGAACAATTTCACACTTCAAGCCAGAGCTTGGGGAAAATATCAAACCATGTATTTGAAATATAAAAAAAGAAATCACTTGTTCTGGCATTTGTACAAAACTTGATCTCAAGAATGTGAAATTTTGAAAGTTATGAATTATTTGTCTCTCTCTGACCAAAAGAAACATTCACAAAAATATTACTTCATGGAGTCACAGATGCTGGCAGTATTTTTTTAACTGCACATAAAACCAAAGAAAGTGTGATAATGTTAAGCTATTAAGTCAGGTTTCAATGAGAACTAGTATTGCTTTTTCTTCTGTACATTCCACTAAAACCTCCTGATTAAAAAATGTTAGCAAATCATGAACAACTCACAGACAACTATGCAAAATGGGAAAGCAGAATCTTCAATTATTTGGAGGATGGTGAATTATCCTCTTGGTAGAATATGAATTAGAATCAACTGGAGGGCAGTAAATTTGATGTTTGGTTTAGTTGAGACTATTGAAGCACCGTGAAAACTATCATTGGTCAGGATATTTTAGGATAATTAAAAATTCAATCATATTTATGCCAATATGAGGGTCTATGATTCCAATGTTCACTTTTGAACCTCACTTGTGCTATGAGGCCTACCTGTGAGGGCATGCTAGAATCTCTTTACTTTAATGTTTAAGGTTAAGAGTCACTCTGAGTCCTGTCTCCTTTCCAGCTATAAATGACAACTCTGAGTCCAAGAACACAATGTTTAAAGAAAGACAGTTTAAAAGGAGAATAAAACACACCAGTATTTGTCCATAAAATTCGATCCAGAGTTTCCTCATTTTGGTCTTTCTGTTCCAACTCACCTATCTATCTGTAAACACAAAGTAGATCAGGAATCAAACCCAGATCTGACTCTGACACTCAGGTTCCGATCACTCCATGCATGTATAATCCATTCTCCTTGATTATTTGGCAACTGAGCGATGGAATTTCAATTTATTGCTGCTGATGTTGCTGCTGATGTTATTGCTGATGTTCACATCTTGACATCACCTGCAGCCTGGCAAAAGCTGCCTAGTCTGGAATGTACCCAGGTCAAGGGCAGAGCCACGTCAGATTGTCACAGATGAAAAGATGATTTGGCCCTACACTCTGCTGTCATTGATGCCTTCAGCACATCCACTGTAATCCCTTCAAAGAAAGCGAATTATATCTCTGCAGATAGAACACTTATGGCAGGGAACATTTTCTCCTGGGATTGAATTTTCATGCCTCAGACGAAAGGGAAATTCAAGAATTACTGAGTTAAAAGCAGAGAATTTATTGGAAGTTTGTGAACTTATAACTTATATCTTTGGAATTGGGGAAATAGAAGTTCCAGAAAGCCTAAGTGGCACAAATCTAACATATGCTACTACTAGAATTTGGGACCTAATCTTTACCCTTTCAGGTTATCTTTTTGCTTGACATATGACAGAGCTGAGGGCCGCTAACATTTTCTATGTGTCAGAGGGAACTCAGACAGGCCTCATCTTTTCCCTCAAACAAACTAAGGCAAAGATACTAATCCCAAATCTGTTATACAGAGGATGTGATCAAAATAATGCCAAAGCAGGCCTAACAAATAGGCAGCTAGAGGTGGGAAAAACTGGAATTAGTGTTAATAGAATTCAGAATGCCTATTTTGACTTCAATAGGAACATTTTCCACTACAATTCTAACATTTAAAAATGATTTTATGAACTTCTTAAATATTTATTTTCTTTGCATGAATTTTACCTGTAAAAAAGGATAAAATCTGACATTTAGATAAATGAGAATATAATTTCGGTAATGCTGAAAATATCCTGTGGCTGTCCTTAGGTGCAGTCAATTTGGTTATGACTCATCGTGGCCTCATGAGCAACAGAAACACTGCCCAGTGCTGCACCAACTTGCTAGCTGTTGCTCTATTGTTGAAGCTACTGTGCCTATCCATCATGAGTGTGAAGGACCTTCTTCCAGAAGGATGTCTTCCAGGAACTGGTCCCTCCTGATAACATGCTGAAAGTGCTTGAGACATAGCCTCATCAGCCTCACGTCTAAGGAGCATTCTGGCTAAATGTTTTTCAACACAGATGTTTTCATTCTTCTGGGAGTCCGTAGCTAATGTTCTTTGCCAACATAATTCACAGGAAATTATTCTTTATTTTTCCTTATTTATTGCCCAGCTTTTGCATGCATAAAAGCAGTTCTAAGTACGATGACTTGGGTCAGTCACATCTCAGTCTTCAAAGTGACATCTTAGTATGCCGCTGATATATTACCCAAGGTAATATATTGTTTGACTTTCTTTGTCTGCGGCTTCCGTTGGCATTCGTTGTACATCGACCTGGAATGAAATCACTGACAACTTCAATCTTCTCTGCATTTACTGTGGTTTTTTTATTGGTCCAGTTGTGAATCCAGTTGTCAAGATTTTTGTTTTCTATTTGTCAAAGTGTAATCCATACCAAAGGCTATAGTCTCTGAACTTCATCAGGAAGTCCTTCAAGTCCTCTTAGATTTCAACAAGCAAGGTTCTCTTATCTGCATTTATCTGAATAAGACAGATTATTAATGAGCCTTCCTTCAGGAAGTTAGATAATGAAATAATTGATAATCATGACACATTATTTCATGATATATTGCAATCCCTTGTTACTATGCTAGCATGTTGGAAGCCACTATTTTATTTTATTACAAGTTCATTCTATTTTTCTAAGTTAAGCACTGTCAGGAGGCAAAAATACACTCATTTTCAATATTAGCATCATAAGAAATTTAGTAATGTTAAATATGTTAATAGATGCTTTCCATTATTCATACATTTCAATCTTCTTATTGGTTCATGTTTTTCTTTGCCTAAAATTACTTGCCAATGAGTTGATTTTGCCTCTTTGTGACCCCGTATGCATAGCAGAATGGGTTTAGGCTTATAAGAGTGACTCTTTTCACAAGTATATTGTCTGTCTTCTGAAGTGCTTCCAGATTAATGCAAACCACCAAATGTTTCAGCTAGCAGTTGCTTTCTTAATCATTTGCCTGAGGATCTTCATTGAAGAGAAAAACAAAACTGAAAAAAAAAAAAACCCTTGGCTTAAAGATCTAAGGGCATAGCTTTATGAGACATCCCAGTTAGTTGGCCTAATGGTATGTTTAATACTTTTGTCCTACCTCCTAATTTATTGAATAATGCCTGAAGTGGTAAAGCTTGTAAGCACCCATCCCAGGCACGATCGGTTCCAATTCAAATGGAACATCAGAGGAAGATAGAAAGTAAGGAAGAGGAGGAGAAAACAGACTGTATGAATAACTCCATGCCTCCTTTGCCATGAGATCAAAAAACTAGATCGTGCCTGGCTACCATTATGCAGCATTTTGATCAAAGGCCTCATAGAAGAATGCTGATCAACAAGAGGGAAATACAGGAAAGCTTTGAAGTTCTCATGGACTCTACACATTCTGGAGCGATGGTGGTTGGAGGAACCTAAGAAACTATTTTTTTGGTCTAAGATCTTCTCTAAGCGTCAACCAAAACTGTTCACTGAGCTCTAAGATATGTTAAACTCTATTAAATGTACTCTGAACAAATAATTCCTATGTCATTGCGTTTGTCTGGGTAAAGTAGATAGAGAAATGAATCCACAGAAACCCATATGTATATAAGACCATCATTTAAAAGATAAGTGTGCATTAAGAAGGCATCCCAACCCTGTCCAGTCCAAGTGCATGAGTCAGACATTAGCTCATATGTTCAACACTAATCTACAAAGTCCTTCTCCAACTCACAAAACACATGCAATAGCATCAAATGCAGGAGGAAAGTGGAACACTGAGCATGTAAGCATCTCAGTGTTGGCAGGGGTCTCCACGTGACTTCTCCAGCACCCAGGGCTGCATCAGGTTAGGTTCATGTGGCTTCTCAATGTTTTCTTGAAGAAAGCTGAGATGTCTTGCCAGCTGAGGCAGAGAACCAGCCAAGACAGCCACACACTGCTCTGACCATCAGCGAACAAGAAAGGCAAGGCTCACTTAGCCATTTATCTCGCTGCCCTTCAATTAATCCCACTTGTATTTATTGGCCAGGCTGGCACAATAAACCTTAACTGTCATATTCATGCACATAAAATAAATTATGTTTAAGTACATCAGTAATGTTTCTCATGTAATGTTGGAGTTGGAAAAGATTTTAAGAATTATCTTAATCACATATTTTATGAATGATGAACCTCAAACGTAGCAAAATCAAATTGACTTGCTCTTCTAAGTCCACTTGCTAAAACTGAAGTCTGTGGCATCTCTATTCCTATAAGCAGTTTGTAGTCAAGTTTTGTTTGGCTGTGTTCAAAAATCATTTCCAATGTGACTTTGAGCACTCTGTTTGCTCTCTCTGGGTTGCCTTTCTGTGACAATGACATTCTAATGACCCGTCTAGTCATATCTTTCCCAAGGGGCTTGAAACTTTTGATACTGTTGATTTTAACTTAAGGGATTCAGAATTCTAGATTTTTTATGTTTATGTTTTTATGGTTTTTTATGTTTCCCTTTTCTTTTGTAATTTAGAGCCATCTTTATCTTTTGGTGTTATTGTTGGTTGTTGTAGATTTGGTTGGCTTTAATTTATGGTGATCTTAGGTATAACAGAACAAAATACCCCCTATGTTGTGCTCACCATCAACTGTTATAGCCACCATGTCAATCCAGGACACAAGATTTCCCTTCTTTTGCTGCATTTCCATGTGCCCTTGTCTTTTTCTGATGAAAATCCAAAGTAAACAAGGCAAAATCTTGCCATGATTGTACTTTCTCCAAGAATGATTTCTTCATTCTTCTGGAAGTCCATGATATACTTAGCATTCTTTACCAACACCCCAGTTCAAATATGTAAATTCTCCTACAGGATTCCTTTTTCAATATTCATGTTTCGCACACATATGGTACAATCAAAAAGATCATGGTTTGAGTCATTGAAATCATTATATAATATACATTATTAAGTCAAATTATGTACATACGTCAAGGCACAATGATGTGACAAATACACATATTTTCCATCCATTCCACTTCTCCCAATAAGGGTGCATGGAGTTCTCACCCACAAATTCTGTTTCTCTCCACTGAGGTCAGGTATCATGTCAGATTTTCTCAGAAGCAATCTTTTCCTTGTTTTGAGAAGGTTCCTAAAGCATTTTCATTTTCTCCAAGAGCATCCAGTTTCAATGGGCTTGTTAAACATAGAAGGGGTAGGTCATGCCATGATTTTTATTGGCAGGCCTCGCAGTGCTTAAGCTTGTAACCCCTCTTCACCTCTTCCTGTGATAATGCCCTCACAGTTTCTGCATTTAGGCTGCAAGTTTGTAGCTGGGCCAGAGCACAATAGAGAGGTCAGCATAATGATTCTTACACCATCAGGAACTAGACTGGTCTCTCTTGGCAACATGTACAAAGTACATGAGTCAGAGTCTCAGCATCCTCACTTCCCAAAACATTCTGGTTGTATTTTCTTCAAGACACATTTGTCTGTTTTTCAGAGAGTTCATGTTTTGTTTTGTTTTGTTTTTTAATATTCTTCACCAGCAAATGTATGAATTCTTCTTCAGTCTTCCTTTTTCTATGTCCAACTTTCACATGCATATGAGGCTATTGAAAATACCATGTCCTGGGTCAGGTGCACTTTAGTCCTCTGAGTGACTTTCTTGACTTTTAACACTTTAAGGAGGTCTTGTTCAGAAGATTTTCTCAAGGTAACATATGACCAGATCTCTCAAATGCAGCTCCCCTGAGCATTGATTGTGTGAAAAAATAGGCTGAAATACTATCTGTCTCAGCAATTTCTCTATTCAGTACACACCCTTAAGAAATCAGGAGCCAAAGAGAAGCACACCCCTTATTCATTGCAGCAATATTCACCATACCAAGATGGAAACGAACTAAGTGCCCTTTACTAAAATCGTGGCCAAGAAAAGCCTGGTGCACGCAATAGGATACTATGCACCTCTAAATAATAATGATGAATTTGTAAGTTACCCATGACATAAATGAATCTGGAAGATATTATACTGTGTAAAGGTAATCAATCCCATAAAGCCAAATACTGTATGAGACCACTATTATAAAGGGGAAAGGGGCTTTCGTACCAAAAGAAAGAGTCTTTGATAATTATGGAGCAACCATTGGAGACAAAGAGAGGCAGGGGGAGAAAAGTGGAAAATAAAAATTTATTGAAAAAAGACACAAAGCACAAAGATATTGTAGCATACAGAAAATAGGTAAACACATAGACAATAAATAGAAAGCAGCATATTTGGATTTTTTTTTTAAAAAGAAAACTGACCTTTTCCTTTCATTGGCTTTCCATATACATACACTGTTATTTACATTGATGGCAGACTCTCCAGCCTCTTGGTGGCCCACCAACACCTCTTTTGCACAATTTCTCTCTGTTATTGGATAGGAATTAAAAAATCAGCAAAACAAAGAACTACAAAGATAGAGGGAAAGTGAAAAGAAAGGCAGCAACATCGAAGTCAGAATTGAGCACAACGCTCAATAAACAGATTGAAAGAAAGGAATTAAAAGCAAAGCCAGCTTTGAGAGTTAAAAATTTTAGATGGGAAGGGCTCAAGCAGAAAACTAATGTTTTGAGGATGATGATGGCAGCATATGTACAAATGTGCTTGACACAATGGATGGATGCATGCATTGGGATGAGTAAGAACCTTCAATATAATAATTTTTTTAAATAGATGGGTTTCCCATTTGACTACCACTTCAACTCTTAGTAATAGATTGCAGTGGCTCTGCTTGTGGGAGAGAATGAGTTTTGCCATGATCTGAAGAGGAAGGTTTATTGTGCCCTCCTCCTATATGAAATGGCTGTACAGGAAAAAAATAGATGGAAATGCTCTTTGATGTATATCCAAAAACAATGCACAATTTGTAGGGGAAAGGATAAACTGTAGCAAAATCAAGGGGAGATCTGACCAGATCAGGCACATTCAGGTGGTATGGGCATAGACAAGGGGAGGGCTAAATAATGCGTTGAGAACTTTGTATTTTGTTCAGTAGTAAAGGAAAACAATTACAATTTTAAGGTGGTTATAGTCAACAGGAGTGAGACTCAATAGGATTTACTGGGAAAGTACAACATAGACCAAGGATATTATAAAATTGGGCTGGAGTAGAATGGTGACATTGAATATGAGAAATAGCAAATTAGCAGATATTCCAATTTGAGATTTTAGGAATGCTTCAGAAATCCCATGGATGAAGAAGCCCCCTAACGTTAAATTAGATATTTTATGGGTGATATTTCTCGTGAAAGACAAAATTTCCAGATTAGCTTACTTGAGACTAGTTTCCTTTTGTGGGACTTCTTAGAAATACTTATTAAAAGTTTCATTCGGTCTGAACCCTGGTGGCGTAAGTGGTTGAGTGCGGGACTGCGGCCCGCTGGCTTGGTGGCTCAAATCCAGCGGTGGCTCTCAGAAGCAGCGCTGGGTAGCGCCCACGACCAACAGAGGCAGTGATGCCCAAACAACAACAAAAAAAGTTTGCATTCATTACTTTCCCGCTTTGCCTTTATCAGTAATTATTTGTCTCCCTTTTGATTCATTTTAAAGTTGTTTCAATTAAGTATAAAGTGAGGGGAAAGCCCCTTCAAAAGCAACACATGAATTGAGCCTCTGGGGAACACCCTTTGACTTTTGATCAAAGATGTGAACGGACCTGCTATCGCCGGGGAGTGAATTATTGCAGATGTAGTTAGGTTAAAAATTTGTTACCTTATTGTTTGATTTCTCTCCTTTGATCCATTTTAAATTTGCTCTAGTTTTTAATATTTTCTGATTTCTCTAATTGAAGTTTTACCTTGTAGTTGTTGAATTTTTAAGATATGTTTTTCTGTACATTTTCATGTACAGAATACATAAATCTATAGCGAGAATAACTGGATTAATGGTCTCCTAGGGTTATAGCAATACAAGTTGGGAGAAATTGGCGAGCTAATGACAATGAGTATCAAAAAAAGAGAGAATGTTTCAAAGTTGATTTTGGGTGAGGATTGTACAAATCTTCTAAATATGATTGAACTTATTGAATTATATGATACACGAATTATATAAGAATTAAATCGTTAACAATTACCAAAAAAGTAGTTAATCGGTGTAGTTAATGTACTAAGTACAAAATATGCTGCATATTTCAGACTTTGTATATGACAAAATGTAAAATGATCTGCTGATCAATTTTACAATGGTTGCTTTCTTAAAACAACAATTTTGAGAATGGTGCAGTAGTGTTTTGTTCTGTTTGACATAGAGTCACTGTGACTTAGAAGCCACTCAACAAGACTCAATAATAACCACCACATCATTTGGGTAAAGTAGGTTGTGGAATCCTTCAGAGTACATGAACTATGCAAACCAGTCCAGAGAGACTATGAGAGACTACTTCTGATGCCAGGCTGTGCAGCTGTTAACAAGCACCACTCTGCTGTCAGGGGCATGTTATGCAATGTTCACCTTCCTTTTCTTGTTCAGTTCACGACTTAATTGCCAATGCACTTGGGCTGGAGCAGAAGATACTGCCGCAACCTTGGGACTATATACGACATTCTCCCTTTCAGACCAGTTCATCCCAAATCAGGGAGTTTTCTCTACTCCCTCAGAGTACCAGCAGCAAGCCCAGGAGTCTAAATAGAACTTTTGATTCCCATGAGTCTGATAATTCTGTGAAAGGACTCACAGAGTTCATGAGTGTTGCTATATGTACAATAACAACAGATTTAATAAAACAATAAAAAGATATCATTGAAAGATATATAGCCTTGAGGTCTCTGAGGGGCCTTGTCATGAAGCTTTGATGTCCATAAAAAGAGAAAAAGAGTGTCTCCTGTGGGTGGTCGCCATTCAGGAAAGTCTTTGAGTCTTCATTTTCCAAGGCCTTCATTGACCTCAGAGAGCCCTGGTGGCATAGTGCTTACTTGTCAAGCTGCTAACTTTAAGGTCAGCAGTTCAAAACCACCAGCCACTGTTTGGGAGAAAGATGGAGCTTTTTACTATCATAAAGAGTCTGGTTCAGAAATCCAGAGGGTCAGTCCTACTTTGTCCAATAGGGTCACTATATGTAGTAGTTAACGTCATTTTATGTGAACTTGAAGATACATAAAAGTGTAGGGGTGGTATTTGGGTCACAACCTAATGTTGCCTCTTTGTAGACATGGACTTCTCTTAAGGAGGAGCCAAGGAACTCTCTCTCTCTCTCTCTCTCTCTCTCTCTGCCTTCACACTCTGAGAGCTGCTGTAACCCTGTGATGTTTTCTCTGACCTTACATACATTTGTATCCACCAGCCAGTGACATTCCTGAATTCTGATCATTGCTTGTCTCTTTGTGTGTTAGAAGAGGGACTTATGGTCCAGTATATGACTTATGCACTTAAGTTGTACTGCTCTGGGAAGTTTTCTACACACCTATGAATGTCTCTAGATGTGTTTTTCTAATCAACTTGTCCTACCATACTATGAATCAGGTTATTGACCTCATACATGAATATGATAGACTGCCTCATATCTCCTGAAGCTTACGCTGTATCTGGCCTCCAGTGGTTTCTGTTAGGCTGTCCAGCCCGCTACTCATTAGCCTTTCTCAGACACCAAGAGGAAAAGCCAAATGGTTTCCTATAAGGTGAATCCACATTGCACAAAGGTATTCTATCCATATTCATTTACATGTCTAAAAGGATATATTAATGTGTAGCTAATATGCATCATTTGTATTCTTACATTTTCATTCATAATAGAAGAATGAAAATTCATGCATTTCTCAATGATCTTAAGATTTTGAACCTGAAGCCATATATTCGTATTCAGCATATTAAATGGACTCACAAACCATTTTAACTAAGCCTCACTGGACTTTCTTATTAGATTTACATTGTGGTGTAACCTGAAACCTGCAAGGAAATATATAAATACTTCAAACTTACACCCAGATTACTTTTTGAACGCTAAGATCAAAGGACTCAAATAATAAGTGTTTATACAAAGACATGAAATGCTTTTAATCCCTTTTCTGGAGTCTATTTATCTCAGAGATTTTCAGAAATTGTTCATTTTTCACTGAGAGAATTTGAGTCAGTGATAGGATCTTGTCAAGCTTTTTCTAAGGGTGTCTTGAAGCATGTCTCCTCAGCCACTGAAAGGATATTTCAGAAATGTTCGTGTTGACACCGTCTAGCAGCGAAGGCTCTCGTGTGTC
>PVJH01038312.1:0-17250 GCA_004026705.1 Nesogale talazaci | reverse complement strand
CCCTAGGTGGTCCCGACCCTGCCCTTTTGTGAGCCTGGCTTTGTAAGTACTCACCTGGGAGTTGGGATCCCAGGGTGTAGCATCCATCTCCTCATCATGCACACCTGGGCGAGACCCTTCCCACCTGGCCTCACTCTGTGGGTGCACTGAGGGCCCCAGGTTCCCGCTGGCCATCGGAGGATCTGGAGGCGGGCCTGGCAGAGCTCCCTCTGGTGGCCGTTCCCCAGATGACTGAAGCATCCTCGCTCTCAGGCCAGCTGATGCTGGGCTCTCTGGGGCCTGTGGTTCTCACCAGGCTCTGCGCTCTGTTCTGTACCAATGGCTCACCAGTAGCGCCTGCTTTGCAAAGAGACTCACATCTCCTGTGCTCCGGGAGGCGTCGGGGAGCTGGGTCCCTTGGAAGCCCAGGGCTCTGTGGGCCCCAAGTCTGCTGTCCGGGTCTGCGTTCCCTCATCCAAGTAGTTCACAGAGAAGCAGACTCTGGATTCAGAGGGCCTGCAGAGCCACAGGTTTGTCTGGAGAATCCGGGGCTCCGTCACGTGTGTCACTGGGCCGCTTCTCCTGCGGCTGCCTGCTGTGCCGTCCTTCGGCCCCGTTTCCTTTAAGGGAGAGAATTCTGCTGAAGGAACTCAACTTCACCCGGGGTCCTCAAAGTGGGCCTTCTGGAGCAGCATCTACGGCGTCATCATGGGAATTGTGGGAAAGGCACCTTCTCAGGCCCGTCCAGCCTGAGGGACTTGGAAGCCCCAGGGGTGGGCCAAGGGGAATCTGTGCTCTAACCTGGTCACCTGATTCTAGCATCCCCTTAAGATTTAAAACCTCTGGGGCTAGATGGCTGCTGGAGGCCCGGCTAGCTCAGCTGGTAAAGTATGAGACTCTTAATCTCAGGGTCCTGGTTTGAGCCCACAGTGGACCTGTGTTAGGTGCTGTAGGGGCTCTTCCCAGAAAGCGCTTGACCAATAACTGCAAGGTCCATGGTGGTCGGGGCACCAGGTGAGCTTCTCTGCTCCAAACGGTGTCCAGTCTCGGAAGCCCCCACTGGCTGGGGTCAGTCGGGATGGACGGAGTGGCGGTGGCGGATGACACCCATCTGTGGTGGAGGAAGGACAGTCAGAATGCTCCTTAGACGTGAGGATGGTGGGGGCTTCCTCCCATGCACGTTGGGCACGCTGTCAGGAGAGACTGGCTCCTGCCCATGGGTCTGTGTGGTACAGTGGATGGGCAGAGAAAGACAGGAAGATCCTCCAGGAGACGGACGGCCCCTGTGGCCAGCACCGTGGGCTCAAACAGAACAAGAGGAGTGTGGGCAGCGCCGGCTGGCGGGGTTGGTTCTGATGTACCTGGGTCACATGAGTCAGAGGCGGCTCTTCAGAACAGCAGCCGGCAGCACAGCGGCAGGGGCCGCAGACACCTTGTGGGAAGCACTGACTTCTTTAGGGGCCCTGGGTACGCGGTGGGCCTGGAACTGCTTGGCAGAGACTGCAGAGCCTGTGGCTGGAAGCCTGAAGGGCTGTTCTCAGGAGATCCCAGCTGGTGCTACCCCATGCTGCCCGTCATGGGGGGTCTGAAGGGAGGGCTCAGGATCAACTCCCAGCAGGCACTGCGCTTCTCTCCCAAGAGTGTGGTCCTGCAGCCTGGCCGCCACCCTCAGGGGGCACCTGAGGTTCTGTGAGTGAGGAGCGTCGACCAATCACAGTCTGAGAATGGAGGTGGGGGGGGGAGGGCTGCCTCAGCTCAGCCTCACACTCACTGGGGTGCTTACCCAGGCGCACCCGCTTTCCAAGCCTCAGCTTCCCCAACAGAGAAATGCCCTGTGACCATGCTGGACTCGAGGGCGTGTCCTTGGCAGGGAACCTTGTAGCCACCTGGAGGGCTTGGGTGACCTCTGGCCCAGGACTCCTTTGGGGAAGGCCTAGGACCCCAGGGGTCTACCTATGTGCTCTCCTGTCTCACCCCAGCTGGGCGACCCCCCTCCCCCGCCTTCACCCATAGCCTTTCCCCTTCCCCCATCCCCGCAGGCGAGCACCAAAAGACCGAGTGTGACCAGCAGACGTGTGCGTGCGACCAGAGCCTGGCCCTGTGCTTCCAGACCCAGGTGTACCACGAGGAGTACCGCAGCTACCTCAACATCCACTGCCAGAGCGCCCGCCCCTCCTGCAGCATCTATGAGCCGCCCCAGGAGGAGGTGCCCTGCGACCAGACGCGCCTCCCCCCGCCCCCCTAGCCCTTCTCACTTCTGAGAGAGGGGCAGGGGGGCAGTTCAGGGTCTGGGCAAGCAGAGGGAGCAGGTGTGGGGGGTGGAGGAATAGGGGGTGTGGGTGGGGGGGCATCCAAAGCCTGCCGTGCTGCCTCCTCCCTGGAGCCCCTGCAGGTCCAGCTCCCAGTCCCACTCCATGGACCCTGGAAGGCTGGCCCCTAGGCTCAGGCCCCTCTGGTCCAGCAGCTGACCATAGCCGGTCTGTTCCTGGCCCCAGGCCTATTGGGGGGGCGGGGATGAGCAACCCCACCCCATCCTGGGTGCGAAGGGAGAGGCCTCCGCACTATGCTGAACGCATGCCCTCAGCCATGCCCTCGGGCTTCAACCTGGGGTATGCGCTTGGACCAAGAACTCGGGTTTGAGGTGGTGGTGGGGGGGCAGCTCTGGATTGTTGATGGCTCACCCCCAGAGCAGGTGAGCCCAGCCAGGTTTCCACGAGGTGGCCTGGGGTGGGGGGAGGGTTGGCGCAGACACAAAAGGGTGGCCACGATGCTGAGGGTGCCAGTCCTGCCTCAGTTTCCCAAAGTGCCTGCGAACAGGGGCGCCAGCTGCAGAAGCTACAGGACACGCTCCTAGCTGCGTGGGATACGAGGGGCCCCCTCAGAGATCTCTGACGCACGCACATGGAGGAGTCCCCTCGACCCCTGCCTGCACCTGATCCCAGGCCCTGACAGACACTCAGGGCGAGGCCCAGCGCCCCCATCCTGCTCCAGCTGCCACACCGCAGGCAGCAGCCAGGCCAGGCCAGGAGCAGAAAGACCCAGGCCCTCTCTCTGGACTGCATGCAGGCGAGGACGGGGCCTTCTGGAGAGAGGAGGAGGAGGAGGACCCATGAAGGGAGGCAGGGGGTGGGGTGGGGTGGGCACAGGGGCCCTGGCAGTGTGTCCCCGACCTGTGGGACCAAGGGCAGAGGTGGGGGAGGGCTCAGGTCTTTGTGAGACACTTACACCTCCCCCCAAAGTTCTCTTGGGTCACCCCTTGACACCTTGACACCAGGCACCAGCTCTCCCTGCCTCACCCCCCCCCCCAGCTCCTCCCTCAGCAGGTGGCACCTGGAGGGCCCTTGCCGTGGGGACACTGTCTGTGGAATGAACACTGGACCGGACAGAAACCACGACCCAGCAACATCCACAGCTCCAGTCTTCAGGATGGAGGACGGGGCCATGGCCACTGTGTGTGTGGTGGGGGGGAGACTCAGGGCCTGGCTAGCTGCTGACTGCGGCGTCTGAGGGCTCTGGCCCCTGCTCTTCCCTTCCTGGGACCTTCTGAGGAGCCCAGCTAAGACTGCCAGTGATCCTGCCGGTGGCTGGCTCCCCCCTCCCCCTTCACTGAGCTGAATGAAGCCCCACCACCAGCACCAGGGCTGGAGCTGAGGAGGCATCTTGAAGTGGAGACTGCAGAGCCCATGTCCCTCTCCTGGCTCTGGCCCAGCCTCTGGGCAGCAGGAGCTTCCGCTGTGCCCATCCACACGCACACCCGAGTCTCAGGGTTGGGCGGAATCTGCTGCCCGCCACCCGCCCCCAAGAACCCGACCCCCGTTTCCCCACCACGAATCTGCTGGACCCTCTCTGGCGCGGCACTAGGGCGGTCCTCCCGCTCCTGGAGCGCAGCAGCTGGCACCACCCACCCCTTGCCGGCCCAGCTGAAGGCGAAGGTGGGGAGTGGTGCCGCAGCCATCAGCCTGAGGTCCTCAGCTGGACAAGGGAGGACCTTCGGGCAGCGCTCCCCCTGCCCCTCCCCCGCCCTCCCTCCCCCCACGTCCTGCCCTGTGGGACAGCGGAGGATGGGAGAGGGCCAGCCACGTGTCCGTGTCCGAGTCACACAGGCCACAGAGAAGAGGCGGGGCTGGTGTCTGCCACTCAGGCCCCTCTCCTTGCCCCTCCGCAGAGATGGCTTGGAGTCCAGTGGGCAGTGCGGGGAGGGGTCAAGGTCCTGGATAGATGCGGCTAGGCTGGGCAGGCCCCGTCCCCTCCCGCCTGTGCCAGACCACACGGAATCCCCTGCCAGGCCTTCCACTCTGATGTCACTCACGCAGCGTTACGCCACGGAGGGGAACGGCCACCGAGGGCCCTCAACAGCGAGCGCGGTGGAAATGCACTGTCTTTCCATGACAGTGGCCTGCGCAGGCAAAGCCATGTGACTCACGGCGGCACGGTGATCCTGGAGGCTGCTCCGAACCACCGGCAGAGCGTCCCCAAGTCGCCTGGCACCCGTGTCGGCTTTGGGTGCGTTGTCAAGCCGGGCTTCCAGAAAAATGCTTGCCTTGTTAGACGGAACCGCAGGCGCGGCTACGTTTCAATAATAAATGTCTGCGGAAGCACTGTCCACACAAGCTTTACGGAGAGTCCCGCAAGGACCACTGCCTCTGTCAGGGTCGTCCGGTGTGCTCAAGGGCCCCCTCCCAGCCTCGCTGTGGATGTCATGAGCTTTGGTGACGGCTTCCCCACCCATGCTGCTTTGAAATGGGAATATTCCCCTGCTCTGATGGGCCACAGGCTGGTCCCACCAGCACCCATCCGCGGAGACAGCAGGCAGGAAAGGGGATTTTGAGAACAATGGTGGGGGGTGGGGGTGGGGGCTGGGAGGAGGAGAAGGTCCCTGAAGTGACTATGAATTGGAGCAAAAACGCTCTTTGGAAAGAAAAGGTGGGCAAGGCCAGTGAGACGGGGGATGGACAGGGCTGGAGAGCAGGCCCAGGGTTCCAGTCCTCTCCGCCGGTCTGAGTCAGGGCCCTGCTGCATGCTGGAGTGACCAGACCCAAACCCTCCCAAGCTGCACCCTTTCCAGGGGGACCTCTCAGGTGGTCTCTGGGGGTGCGTAGGCAGAGCCCCCCTCATCTGAAATCAGTGGCTGCATAGCCTGTGCGATCGATCAATGGAAACAGTTTCCTGACAATAATAAAAATCTAAGAGCGGCAGAGAGCCTTCAGGGTGAGAACAGTATGACGCTCTCCAAGGAGACCCTTCACCGGTCCCTTCAGTCCTGGGTGCAGGGTAGCTTCTGCCAAGCGTGTGAGCCAATGGTTAGACGTGTGGGGTTAGAGCAGGGGTTCTCCACCTTCCTCATACCGTGACCCTTTCATACAGTTCCTCATATGGTGGTGCCACCTTCCCCGCCCCCACCCCCCACCAACCATGATATTATTTTTGTTGCTACTTTATCACTGTAATTTTGCTACTGTGATGAACCGGGCGATCCCTGTGAAAGGGTCATTCAAAAAGAGGTTGAGACGCTAAGGTTGAGAACCGCTGTGTTAGAGGGTGTCATGGTGGGGACAGGCATGAAGCCCAAAACCTGCCTGTGGGACCTGCCAAAGAAAGGGCATCTGCCCTGTGCCTGAGGATGACGGGATAGGGGGTGCTCCAGGAAGGGCGGTGGAGGTCTCCCTGAAGAAGGACCAAGGTTCACAGTGTTCGAGAGAAGACTTCCATCCTTCTGCAATCTGGAGGCCTCCCCTCCCTCAAGGTTCCGTAAGACCCCTTCCAAGTTTCAGGGAAGATAACCCCATCGCCGCCCTCATCAAGTTCAGACCAATGCCCGATGCCCTGGGTGCTCTGCCTTTCTTCGTAGACACGTCTGGGTCTGCATGAACCTCCCACCTTTCAGCCCAGAGCCAAACGTGTTAACCACCTGCACCCGTCCTCCTCCCACCACCCTCTCACCCCCAGGGTTCTGTTTTATTGTCACCATTATTATTTTAATGCTAAGGCTTGACACGAAAGGATTTCATTGGTCATCTCTTCTCCCACCTCCCCACTTCCTAATTCTGCAGGTTCCTGGAAGGACCCTCCAAAGAGAGGCTGTCCACTGTTCTCTAGGATTTGAGCGACACCTGGTGGCTACTATAGGTCACCACTGAACCACCACCCACACAGCTCCTGCACCTCAAGTGTCCCCGCCCTGCTTAGAGCCTCTGACCCAGGCTGGCAATGCCCGGGAGACCACCAGGAAGTGGTCAGCCTCACTCCCACCCTCGTCCTGTTAAAGAGCAGACCTTAAAGCAAAGCGCGCAGAGTTGGGGGTTCCCTCAGGCTGCGTGCACTTGGGGAAGTCACTGCATCCTCTGAGTCCAGGTCCCCCCTTCTGTAAAATGTAGACCACAGGGCAGTGCATATTGCGGGGTTGAAGATGAAAGGAGGTCTCAGGTGAGAAGACTTCAGCTCAGGGTCTGACCTGGAGAGAGACTGTAGCCTTGACCACTAGGACCGGGTGGGCCAACAGCAACAGGGAGGAGACAAGGCACCTTCTCTATCATGGACTGAATTGTGTGCCCCCAAGATGGGTTGGAATCCGAGTCCTCCTCCCCATGGGTATGACCCCAAACTAGAAGAGACAAACAGCCATTAAAAATAGGAATGTGGAAGGTACAAGGATGACTCTGGGTTCCTGAGAAATTGTCAAAATGAAATGGAGTGCTCGGAGATGGAAGCCGAGGCGTGAGTGAGCTGCAGTGGACTCGACTTCGTCCTGTTGACTCGGACAAGCCCGTGGCCTACTGTGCCGGGAGTGACAGATTGAGGATGATCAGCCTCACTGTCAAAAGCACCTGTCAAGCTCTAGCCTGAAGCGTGATGCTCTGCGTGACAGGGTGGTGGTACCCGTGTATCTAGGAGATAGGCCCGTTGCGATGACGCTTGCTCTATTTTTATGCACCAACCAGGAGTGCCAGAGATGGAGCCACTGGAGATTATGTGAACCAGTCTCTGCCAGCTGAAAACAGCCCTGGTGGCCCAGCGGGTAAAGTGTGTGGCCGCCAGCGAACGGAAAGGTAGACCTTAACCACATCAAGCCCCATGGCCAGTGCATTTTCAACAGCATGCACGAAAACCATATACGTGGCTGCCATCAGGAATCAAATCGGTGACATCTGGGGAAATAGAAACCCGCTCCTAGTAGTCAAAACTAGGCCGGGGCCCATCCGAGGGGCAGCCCACCAATTGCTCACAGGCAAGTTCACAGGTTATAGTTTTCAATATGGATTACATGGCAATAGAAAGACAGCGCAGCTCTTCCTAACTGGAACCAATGGACTCCTTTGCAATAAATAAAAAAAAAATTAAATTGGCCAAGGAGCTCATTTTGCTGGAATCCACAATAAATTTCCATGGAAGCAACAGTGGAGGCATCAAAGAATGTACTGCTACCCAAGACTTCTTTAACGGGTTTAAAAGCAAAGCGATCCCTACGGTGTGCCTGACCAAGCTTCCTGTCCAAGTGAAAAGTGGACCGTTATGAAAGACTAAAGAGGATTCGATGCATTTGAGTGACGGTGTTGGTTAAGGGTTTTGGACGGCAGAGAATGAGTCGATCTGTGCTGGCAGTGGTAGAATCCGAGTGCTCCTGAGAAGCTATGATGGCGAGACTCTGTCTCACTGTTTGTGGACATGTTAGAAGGAGGGACCAGGTCCTGGAGAAGGACATTGTACTTGGTGAAGTAGAGGGGGAAGAAGAAGATGCTCCCAGGATGGGTGGAGTAGGGGCTGCCACGATGAGCTCAAACAGGACTGTGAGAGCGGAGGCGGCCTGCGCAGTGCTTCCTTCTTTGTCAGTGGTTCCCAACCTCCCCGTGCCGTGGCCCTTTCCTACCATGCCTCTTGTTGTGGTGACCGCCCCAGCCATCAAATTGTTCTCATTGCTGCTTCATCACTGCCCTTTTGCTACTGTGATGGATCGTAAAGTAAATAGCTGATACGCAGGATGTCTCTTCATGGTTACAAATTGAACATCATTAAAACGCAGTGATGAATCACAAAAACAATATGTTGTGAAATGTTTATTTCTAATGACAAATAAATGGAACTTTGCCTTGAAGCATGGCGTAGCAAGGATCACAGTCTTCACATAACAACAGTAACTGCATTGCTACATTTTGGGACAGTATGCGTAAAAAGCTAACATCAGTGCAAAGGTTGGAATAACTTCTCACAAGATCAGAAATTCTCAGGGCAGTCTTTGCAATTACATAACGAAGAACATCTTCCACAAGTCTACTTCTGTATTTAGACTTAATAACTGTGACAGTCATGTACTCATGCCAATTTCATGATACCTCTGTGTGGGCATGACTTTCTCTGATAATTCTGAAAATTCTCATGGTTTTCTCTCTCTCCCCCCCCCCCCATGGAGGTAAGAGAATATGGACTCAGTCTCTTGGAGATGCTCACTGACAAGACTCAAGGATGATTCCTTGTGAGCCATTCCAGAGAAGTCATATAGTCCTACCCTGATGGAACCAGACCCTTGACGCCAGAAAAGCCACATAGACGCTCCTGCCAGTGCTGAGATGCTTCTACCATCACTGGATCCACAAGACTCTGCTCCCACTGGCCTGTGATTGTCCTGGTGTCACTGCATGTGCCTCAGGAGTCTGAAGAGAACTTATGGATTGGTATTGGACATATGGGCTAATATTGGACTTATGGGCTTGGACTGGACTGGGTTGGGATGCTTTCCCAATGTTCCATTCCTCTTGTATATAAATTTCTTCCTTATATCCATAAGTGTGTCTATGATTTTGTTTCTCTAGCCTACCTGACTACCGCAATCACCAACAAAGTGGAAAGACCCTGTTTCACAAAGATATGGTGTTGGGAATGGGAGGAAGTGGTGTGTATGACGGGGTTGGCACAATGATGCTATCACGCTGGAGATTCATTTGTAGGCGTGTCTGCATGTGGGCGGACCCTCCTGGAGATGGAGAGAGGAGTGGTATCTCGGTTCCTAAGTCCATCAGAAATATGTGCTTTCTGAGTTTAAACGACCCCTGTGAAAGAGTCATTCAACCCCAACCAACTCAAGGGCCCCTAAAAGTACTACCCAAAGTCGTAGTCCCTGTGGAATTGTTTTCTTCTTGTTAGGCTAATGAGCTGATGTCATGCAGGGTATGTCTTAAAGCCGCTTACTTCTGAGGGATAAAAAGCAGATGAGTCCCAGCAGCAAACACAAATGGACATAGATGCTGCGAAGACATGGCCAAGGAGCCGAGGGAAGCCGGACTAGAGAAACCAAGACAGATATTTCTCCCCAGAACTGACAGCGAGGACCTTCCACTAGAGCTGGTGTCCTGATTGCTGACTTCCAGACTCTTAAACTGGGAAATCAATCTCTGTGCATTAAATCCACCCCTTACAGCAGCAGTAAGAAACCAGAGCCAAACTCACCGCCATCGAGTTGATGTCGCCTGACAGTGGCCCTAGAGGACAGGGTGGGACTGCCCCTGTCAGTTTCTGAGGCGGTAACTCTTTTTGGGAGCAGAAAGCCCCCTGTCTTCCTCCTCAGGAGCAGGCTGGGGGCCCCACGCTGCTGCCCTTGTGGTGAACCACCCCATCACCAGAGTCCCTAAGACACGAACGCGGTGCCCAAAGAGGAAACCTGTGCAGAAGGCAAATTTGTGGCTTAGCAAGAGCATCTGGCTCCCTCCCAGTGGGTGTGAGGAGAAAAGCGGGCAGAGATGGAAAGAGAATGAGGAGGGGAAGGGATCGTTGAGGCAGGTCTGTGGACACTTGCTGTCCCCAGCTCACAGGCAGGGACCTTGCTAGCTTGAGCGTTGAAGCTGTCACATTCTCATCCTCAGAGGGACTTGATCGGGATGCGGAGAGGTGGCCCTCCCTCCCCCGAGGTTGGCCCAGCAACGCTGACAGCTCTCCCCCTGTGGCTTTCTAACAAGCAGCTGATGCCACCAGCTGTGAAAACAGCAGACTTCTAAAAGGAAATACCAAGGTAGTGCCGGGCACCAGGGGGCAGGGGACAGTGGCAGGCACTGGGAGGCAGGGGCATGCCACTCTACTAGCAGCAATTCTATGAGAATATTCTTGCACCCCCACCCCACACTGCCCCCCGACATAGAGACTGGGGTCCCAGGATGTCAGGGTCCAAGATAGTACAGCAGGATTTATTAAACCCTTTCTGTAGGCAGGCACTGTGCTCAAAGGTGGAATATGTGCTATCTCAATTAACCCTTTCATCAACCTTACAGGCATCAAACCACTAGTTCCTGTAGAATCAGAAAGACTCCACGTATGTCGGAGTAGAACTGGTGCACAGGGCTTCCAATGACTGGGGATTTTTGGAAGTAGGTTTCCAGGACTTTCTTCTGAGGAGTCTCTAGATGCCCCCAACCTCTAACTTTTTGAAGCTTAGTGTGTGTGTTAACTGCACCATCAGCCCCATGAGGCCAAGCAACCAAGCCAACCCAAACCAACCCAAACCAACCCAAACCATACTAACCATACCAACCCAACTCAGCCCAACCCAAATCAACCCAAACCAACCCAACCAAGCTAAAACAACCAGTGACACCAACCAAACTCACCCCAAACCCAAGCCAACCTCACTAACCCAACCCAAACCACCCCAACCCAAGTAAATCCAACCCAACCCAAATCAAACCAAGCCAAGCCAACCAAACCAACCCAAACAGTCACACCAATCCAAGCCAACCAAACCCAAATTAACCCATGCCAACCCAACCACACCAATCCAACTCAACCCAAACAAACTCAACCAAACCAGTCACACCAACCCAACTCAAACAAACCAACCATATCAACCCAACCCAACCCAATGCCATTGAGTTGATTCTGATTCATAGTGACCCTAACCAGCAGAGTAGAACCACTTCTGTGAGTTTCCAAGGTTATAAATCTGTATGGGGGCAGAAAGCTTTGTGTCTGTTGCTTACAGAGAGACCATTAGGTTCGAACTATTGACCTTGAAGTTGGCAGCCCACTGTGTATTCCACTGCACCGCCACTGTTCCTTTGGACTTCACCAGAAAGAGGTTATCCTGATTTCTTTGCTTGTAAGTGAGGAACTCCAAGCCCCGAGAAGTCAAGTAAATTCCTCAGTGGAAGAATTTGAATTCAACCGAACCCAAACCAAATGAACTGTGAGGGAGTCGATCCAGACTCATGACTGAATTTGGGAGCCTTAACCTCAGAGAAGATCTGGTCTGACCCCTTTGTTTTGTGAAAGGGATGGAGAACAGGAGATTTAGAATTGGATGACGCAGGTTTCAATCCCAGCTCAACTGCCCTCTAGCTCATATCTGCAACCTGCCACATGGGCCTGATGCTCCTCTGAAATATGAGGGTGAAGAACCCCTGAGATCGCACAGGGGCCACCTCCTCTGAGATGAGATTTCCTCTGGGACCAACACTGGCTTCGAGTCACTTGGGGGTGGTCCTTAATGAACCCTTTTTACTACACAGTTTCCTCCTCCATAAATTGGGGGTTTCAACTACACCTGTCTCCTCAAAGGTTCAGGTATGATGTGTAGGCCCTTACCCTGTGCCTGGCATAGTCAGCCTTCAGTACCTGGGGCATGTTCTTCCCCCAAACTGGGGGAACCAGGTGCTTAGAGAACCAGCCTTTGGACATCCCTTTTTCTCCCTTCTCAGAATCCCGGGACCTGGGCCACGTCCCTGGCCTCCAACCTCCTTTGTTCTTCCGTCTGAACATGACTCTGACTTTTGGGGACCTCAAGAATGCCTTGTTCATCTTGTGGACCCTCAGAACATGCACCCGCTGACCCAGAAACCCAAGCGCCACCACCCCATCCTCTCTGCAGGGTCTGCAGCCGTGGTCTCCCAGCCACATGCCACATTGCACATGTCAGTGTCTTTCATGGTTTCTCCAGTCTTCCAAGAGTGGGGAGAAGCAGCAAGTTTCTGGTGGTGGTGGTAGGGGGTTGGGTGCTGTGCCCAACCCCTTGCCCAGAGGAGAAGTTCAAAGCCACCAGTCACTCCGTGAATAAATATAAGCTTTCTATTCCCATAACGAGTCGCAGTCTTAGAAGCCCACAGTGGCAGATCTATGCTGTCCACAGGGCCCCTCTATGTCAGAATCGACCTCAAAATCTTGATGACTAGAGACCAATGATATCAGTGCATTGGTAATGCACAACAAACCACAATAGAACTGAGTGACTTCAAGCAGCAGCTTTTATTCTAGCACAATTCTGCATGTTGGCCATGAAGGCGAGGCTCAGTGGGGCAGCTGTTTGGATCTCAGCTGGGTTCTGGGAGGCGGGGGGGCGGGGGGGTGAGCAACTACTGCCTAGCTTTCCTGACCTTGGCTCAGCCCGTGCACCTGTCTGAGATCTTAGCGGAGGTAACCGAGCTGACTCGATTCTGAGATCCTCCCCTATTCCAGCAGGTTAGCCCAGGCTTGTCATCTGAAAGAGGCCAGGGCCCGAAGAGAGTCAGAGGGGTGGCAGCGGAGAAAGTGCATCAGACATCTTGGGACTTAGAACTGGTAGACCATCACTCTCGCTATAGTCAGTTGACCCAAGTAAGGCAGTAGGGGAGCTGAGATTCAAGTGATGGAGAAATAGACTCGACCTCTCGTACCTTGGAGAAGGCAAGGATTCAGGAGGCCAGAAGAATTATAGCCATTTTTGCAATATGTCATACCAGCCAGCCATTAGAAGGATCGGCGCCCACCCAAATGACATCCCCTTAATTATTTACTAGAATGGAGGTCTGAGGGAACCAAATCTAAATTTGGATGGAAAACTTGGCTCTCTCTGGCTCCCTCACCGGTTCCCTTTCTCTGTTTCTTTTCAAACTCTCTCCCACCTTCCCCTTCTTGTCTCTTCTTATCTCTTCTTGCTCTACTCCAATTTGGCCGAGGTTCTATTCCCACTGGACAGAGTCCAGCCAAAGGTAGCTGAACACTGACGCTAATGGTGACATCTTTCTAGCCTGACATCTGTGTGATGGCAGTGGGAAGCTGGTGTTCTCAGGGTACTCTGTCTTCTGAGAAGTGAAAATAGCATTAAATCCCACTCCCAACCCCCAATCTGGGGTTTTTCTGGGAGAAAAACCTGAACAGATGAGAAAGACGCTCCAAGTGTGCCTGTGGGTCTGGGGGCGGGGGAGCATCCCTTGCCATCCCCATTTTAGAGGCCCGCTCCCTCGTCCACCCTGTCTCCTGATTTGGGGTTGGGGGGGAAGTAGAGTTCAGGGTTGATCCTGGAACCTCTTCTCTTCCAGGAACTTCCAGAGATGAGGTTTGGGACATCTCTTTCCCCCATTGCTTTGTCCATTGCTTTTCCCACTTTGGGAATGCATTTACATCTGTCTATGCTGTGGTCTGTCTCCCTCTCTGGCATCGAGACACGCTCTTTCAAGACGAGGATTCACCGATCTCCAACCCCCACATGCTAAATGACAACGAGGATCCTGAGCCAGAATGTGGCTGGGTGGGTTACCCTCTTGGGGGAGACGTGATGTTCTCCCTCCTAGGAGGGAAACTGGGGCCTGTGGCGGATGCTCTGGAGATGCTGCAGATCAAAGAGGACCGGTGGCCTCCCTCGCAATGATGCTTGCGCCTGCCGCATTGGGGCCGGCTGAGGAAGAACTTCAAGTTCTTGTAGGTGGGCAGGCTCTCTTTGAAGCAGTACACAGACTGCTTGTCACACTTGCAGGCCCTCAGCCCACAGGGGCAGCCAATGCCAGGACCCAGGGCACATCCACCTGCAGAAAGAGAGGGACCAGAAGGTCACTGGGAACTTTCAGAGTACAACCAGGGGTTGGGTCTACGTTTGGGGTGAATGCAGAACTCTCTGGAAGAGGTAAAATGTTCAAACAGAGAGGAAACCAACACAAAACTAACACGGGGGAGCATTGTCCCAAGCCCTCCTGGGACCACATGTGGACAGGGCACAAGTGCTGCAGCAAAGAAGCCTGGGACAAGCTAAGAGGGGATGGGAACATGGGGTGGTGGTGATGGGTGTTCCGGAGCTGGGCACAGCTGGACAGTTTGGTTCTTTTTATTACCTGCCCACGGGCCAAAGCAAACCCAACCCACTATACCCACTGCTATTGAGCCAATTCTGAAGCATGGTTACCCCAAAAGCTACAGAATAGAATTGCTCCATAGGACAAGAGAAACTGTGGTCTTTCTGGAAGTGGATCAGAAGACCGCTGGGTGGTTTTTAACATCTAACCTTTGAGGTTTGGTATTTATTTATTTTTAAAAATGTATTTTTGCTCCTCCCTCCACCTTCCATCCTCTTATTTGTTGCTGTTGATTTGTTCTTGAGATGGCTACGACCCCCGTCAGAACTGTATCTCCTCATCGAATGCCTGGAAGGCGGGCCTGCAGCCTCCCAATGGAGTCAGATCAGTTCCCACCCCTGGAGTCAAAGGAACTCCATATTATCCAAATAAAATTCAGTCTGCTCTGTAAAACTCATTCTTTCATGGTCCTACCCTTGTTTGTTTCCCTCTCATCTGCGGGGAGCAAAGGTACAGAGAAAACAACACCCTTCAAAAAAACCCAAATGTAGACTCCGTCTTTCTAGCCCACTCCTGTTTTGGCTCTTTTCTACAGTGGAGGGGGAGACCCAATGAACTTTTGGATGGTGGTCGAGGACACACCAATTTTACCAAGTCAGACACGGCACCAAGGGAAGGAGGCCTGCGTTTGTTTGGGTAGACTAGAGAAACAATCTCATAGACATGCATATGGATATAAGGGTACAGTTTACAAGTATACAAGTATACAAGAGGAATAGGACATTAAGAAAGCATCCCAGCCCAGTCCAGCTCAAAGTCATAAATCTGATATTAGCCCATATGCCCGATACCAGTCTGTAAAGTCTCCTTCTGACTCACGAAGTCACAGGCCAGTGGGTGCAGTCTCAGTGCCAGCAAGGGTCTCCCCATGGCTCCTCGCTTCCAGAGCTCAGGGTCCATCAACAGCATCCAGTGGTGGCAGAAGTAACTCAGCACTGGCAGGGATCTCCACGTGGCTTCTTCAGCTTCAGAGGTCTGGTTCCATCAGGGTAAGGCCGTGTGGCTTCTCCTCCGGCTCCTTCAGCTCCTCGGACTCTGCCATCTTGTCTTGTCTATAATTCGTCGTCTCTGAGAGTAACTCCCAACAACTGGGGAGATAGCTTCTCATCTCCACCAGGGAAATATCGCGAGATTTCCCAGAAGTCTCAGGAGAAAGTCATGCCCACACGGAGGCCTCATTGGCTACTCAGTGGCTATCTCCAGATTAACAGACTAGACTCCACCCCTACATCTCAATCATGAAATTAACATAAGCACATGACCGCCACAGGGCCCATTTTCTCAGAACTCATCTTCTAGTTCCAGTTGCTTGCTTCAGAGCCTGCCTGCATGCCCCCAGCATCTCCCACCTAGACATTCGAAAGGAAACTTGCTATTCAGATGCTCCTCCACTGCCTCCAAGCCTGTCCTCCACCCACGCTCACTCCTCAGCCCACGGCCTCCACCCCCATCCTCTCTGCCTTTAGCTTTCCCATCCAGCCCACCCGCAAGCCTGAGTGACTTTCTCTCCCTCAAAGAGGTTGCACGCCCTCTCCTCCAGTCTTCATCGTCTCCACCACCAAAGCCCCAGCACTGCCAACTCCCCTCTCCTGAATTAGGTTCACTTTCCTGCTGAAAAGCCAGTGGAGGTTTCCCAGGATGCAAAGGCAAAATCTCAAGTCTACAAAGCAGGCTGGCGGGAGCCCAACCCTCTCATTGCCTCTCACACATCCCCCTCCCTCTGCTCTCGTCACACTAGTGTTCTTCATGTCACAGAGCTTGTTCTAGCTTACCCCAGGGCCTTTGCACTTGCTGTTCTCTTCATCTCCCATGCATCTCCTGGGATTCTCAAAGAGCTGACTTGCTCCCACCCTCTAGGAATCACTGACCGACAACGATCCTCGTCTTTGAAATGCTGGGCACACGAAAGCATCATGTCGAAGAACTGTGCCTACTCCGTAGGACTGTCATGAAATGCATGCTGTTGGTGGTAGATGGGATGATGTGGGGGTGCCTGGCACACACCAGGTCTGGCAGTGCAGAGGGCTATACTTTGAGCTGCTGGCTGACAACGTCAGTAGTTTGAACTCACCAACTGCTTCCCAGGAGAAAGAGGAGGCTATTTACTCCCGTAAAGATTTAGAGTCTTGGAAACCCCACAGGGTCATTCTACCCTTTCTCATAGGACGGCTATGTGTTGGAGACGACTTGATGGCAGCGTTTTACTGGGTGCTATTGGGAGAGGGGGGAGCCACAGAAAACCCCAAACAGTGCCATCAATTCCAACTCGCAAAGATCCTAAAGGACAGGGTAGAGCCGCCCTTTTGGATTTCTGAGATTGTAACTCTTTGCAGGAGTAGAAAGCCTCGTCTTTCTGCCTTGGAGCAGCTGACGGTTTCAAACTGCTGACCTTGCCATCAGCGGCCCCCGCATGTAACCACTCCACCACCAGGGCTCCTAGGCACACAGAAGGTGCTGCATCAGTGCTGGCTATGATGATGATGGCGCTCCCTGAGCTTCACACGGAGCAAGAAGAAGTACCCCTTCGCCCTTTCAAGACTCATGTAGCTAGCACTTCCCACGTACGGGGTTTAGTGGGAAACCCCTATCCCACTTTTACTGTGTGCTGCCATCTGGTGGGGGGCCCATATGACGCTATGAGTCTAAAAGGTCAGAATTCATCCCACTTGCCCCACCAATAGATGTGTAAAAAACCATATTCCCTAAATGAATTTCTAGTTACCTTTCACGCAGAAAGTGTCCCATGACTGAAAACACATGGGCTCAAGGAAAACGTCACAGCAGAAAACAAGTTGGCCTTGAGAGGGTTAAGCTGGACCCGGGGCCAGGCCTAGAATCTGCTTGCTTCCCTCTCTCTCCCTCTCCAAAGTCCATGATTTCTGCGGGAAGCTGTCCTCCCACATCTCCTTGGAGACTTGATTTCTCAAGACATGCCAACACCCACCCTACGCTTCAGCCGCACCTCTCTGATCACCCGAACGAGAAGTGCCAGCGACATTCACGCCTTGAGGGCTCAGTTCCTGGGGCACCCACGGATTCTGGTGCTGGCTACCTTTGCCCTCCCACACCCCCTTCTCCTTCTGTGGGCACGCTTCAAGACCCATAAAGCTGGGCTCCCACAGGCACTCATCTCTGTCCATCTTTCTCTCCTCATCTCTCTCAGAGCAGCCCCTTGAGGCAGGATGGGGGGGGG
>PVJH01038311.1:0-17255 GCA_004026705.1 Nesogale talazaci | reverse complement strand
TTGTGCATGGTGTTTTGATCAATGGACTCATTTCCGCTCTCTTGGGTACCAAAATGCCGGGACCCGGCTGCGTGTTTCTTTCTCAGGAAATTAACTTTCCGGCCCCTCTATACGTGGGGGAAGTCGTCACCGCAGCAGCGGAGGTGAAAAGGCTGAAGCGGTTCATTGCTCTTATTGCAGTCTCCTGTTCTGTACAAGAGAGCCAAAAAACGGTCATGGAAGGCTGGGTGAAAGTGGCCGTCCCAGGGCTCTCAGCCCCCGACACAAGCGTTCAGCACAGCAGGGTCAGACGTCGGGGCTGCTGTGACTCCAGACTGGCATGACTGCGCTTTATGAAGACGCTGCTGATAGAGCAGACGCCTGTATTGAGCTAGAAGAAAGCTGAGGTGTCTGCTTTTCAACTTGACCTTATGCTTCACATACTCAGGGATACGGTGGCAAAGGTCTTCGTTTTAGCTAAAGATCCTACTTTCAGAATTCCAGACCTGCTTAGAGTGGCCTACATATTTATGTAGCCTACATTTCTTGTGAAATTTCAACTACCCAACAATTACGGAAGGTGTCAACAGAAGCTGGACCTGCCCTTCACCAGTAACTCCTTAGGCCATGCTTTCCAGCAGTTTCTGGGTCAGTGTTTATTGTAATTTATTAACTCTGCACACCTAATAGCATCCTGCGCAGTCTTTAGTAGGTTTTCTTGTTCCTGGAGGACTGATAGGTCGTCGTTAGGTACGCTTGGCCTCATCTAAAACAATGAGGTTAGCAACGCCTCCCACAGAGGACTGAGGCTAGAAGCGGTAAAGTAACGGAGGAACTGGATCCCTGGTGACTCCGATAGGAGTTTAAAGCCAACTGACCCATGGTTACATAATCTATAAGGATTGGCATAGTAAACAAATTGTTCTTACGCGCACTTTTTGACTACACTGGATTCTTTTGTGTGTGTGTGTATGTGTGTGTGATGAAGGTAAAGTCTTATTGGTATTAATTTCTCTTATAAATTTACCAAAACATCACATGTAATGCGTACTATGCGACTATGCATGTGTTTGTGTGGATGTATGAAAGTATGCATACATTCAGATTAACTTTTAACCATTATGCAAATCTTATCTAGGAATTATACCTGGCTACCAATTTCATATACTCTCTTCAGCCATTTCCCCCTTTTTTTTAAATCATCTTTTTGGGGGCTCATACAACTTATCACAATCTGTACATCCACCCAAATGCGAAGCACATTTATACATTTGTTGCCATCATCCTTCTCAAAACATTTTCTTTCTACTTAAGCCCTTGATATTAGCTCATTTTCCCACTACCCGCTCCCCCTTCGCGGGCCCTTCATAATTTATAAATTATTACTTTTGTCATGTTGTATACTGTTCAATAGCTCCCTTTGCCCACCTTCCTGTTGTCTACACCCCAGGGAGGAGGTTGTACGTAGATGCTTTTAATCGGTTCCCCTTTTACTCCACCTTCCTCCCACCCTTCAGTATCGCCCCTCTCCCCACTGGTCCTAAAGGGATCATCTGTCCTGGATTCCCCATGTTTCCGGTTCCTATCTGTACCACTGTATATCTCTGGTCTAAACTCATTTGTCAAGTAGAATTCACACCATCATAGGGGAGGGAGGAAGCATTTAGCAACTTGAGGAAGTTACATATTTCATTGTTACTGCACTGTAACCTGACTGCCTTGTCTCCTTCCCACGACTCTTCTGTAAGGGGATGTTGCTTTCCCTGCAGATGGACTTTGGGTTCCCAATCTACTCTGCTGACTACACTGGATTCTTAAATCCCTCCCTTAAGCTATTTTGAGTCTCCCTCATTACATAATATACCATCTAGACTCTTGTATAACCTGAATATTTCGACACATTTTTAATGCAGATTTGTGGTACGATCAGGTGCGTTGGATGATACTCAGGTCAGCTTATACTCGACTATATATGAGTACGCTTATTCTAAGACCATACAAAATAAAAGTATAGGGAAGACCATTAGGCAAGCTGTTAGAGTTTGGGGACTTTGAAGAGGAGACGTACGTACGTGGTATTTTAAGTATTAAATGGTTTCCAAAATAACATCTTAAAGACGACATCCCTGGAGCCCACCTGTGCTGTGGCTTTGGTAGGTGGCATTGATCATAACAGCTGTGTGTTGTGATCAGGAGGCTAGATCAACTGTCACTGATGGCACCAGCCTACATTCCCTGTTTAAAAATGTTTTTCACCTTAATGGTGGATCAGTAGCTTGATTTAAAGTGGTCTTTTCAGTGTGTGTACATGAAGAGGTTCAGTTGAACTGATGACTGCAAAATTATTGTCACTAGAGGGCAGTGATGTGCACAAAGTTCTTCGAAACTGTTCAATATTGTTCACCACCTTTCTGAAGGAGGGAAGAAAATACAGAGGTCCATGTGAGATGAGAGGGTGCTCTTCTCATGTGTTTAAGAACAGCCTCAGAGCCCCCTGGGGGAAGACTTAATTACATTTTACATGTGAAATACTAGCTGTGCTGAACACTTGGTGTTTAGGTTGATGTTGACAAGTGAACCACAGAACTTGTGTAAAATACATAGACTTAAGGCCCAGATTCCCCGTTCCTGCAGAACCCATTACCTGAGACTTGGTGGCAGTGTCAAAGTGTGGGTCCGTACATGAAGTATGCAGTGATCATCACTAGGAATCACTAGCTACCTTTTTGCTGCAATCATAAGTGAGCCAGACATAAACTTGAATCCTTGAGACAACTTTGTCAGGTAAAGTGCTTGTGTCCTGTTCCATAGGCAAGGAGACACTGTAACTAGTACACGGCAGAGCTGGGATTCAAACTTGGACCTGCCGATCTCCAAAACACTTTTCCACCACCCTAAAGCTTTTATAAGATCTTCAAGGTGCAAACAATTAAGTGCTTGTCCAAATTTGTGGACTGTTTTGCTGCACAGTCAAACCCACCTGAAGGTGCAGGAAAGGTAAGGCCTGGCCATCTCCTGAAAGGTCACAGTGTTAAAACCCACATGGAATAGAGTTCTGCTCCAGTGCAGGAGAGTCTGCTTGATGACAACTGTTTGGGTTTTGTGTGTCCCGTTACTGGAGTCCTCACTGCCCTGATTTTAATTCATTGTGGGATTATGCTTCCCATAATGCCTCTGAGATTCCAAAATTTGGGCAGCAGAAAGCCTCTTTTCCCCATGGAGCAGCTGGTGGTTTTGAACTGCTCACCTTAGCAAGAAGCAGTCTATAACCCACTAAGCTGGCATGGCTTTTGGAACCCTATAGTTTGTATAGTTGTGTCTAGCTGTGTGGTACTAATTAGAACCAGCATTTTTTATGTAATCATTTTATTGGGTGCTCGTACCACTCTTAGCACAATCATACATCCATCCATCGTGTCAAGAACATTTGTACATAGGTTGCCATCCTCAAAACACTTTCTTACTATGTAGAACTTTGGTATCAGCTCACTTTTCTCCCTCCCTCCCTCATGAACCCTTGATGTATAATTTTTTTTTCATGTCTCACACGATGTTAACCCCTCATCCACTTTTCTGTTGTCCACCCCCCAGGCAAGGGGTTATATAGATCATTGTGATCAGTACTCCCTCTCCACCATCTTCACCTTCCCCTCCAAATATTGCTACTCCTCAATATTAGTCCTGAGGAGTTTGTCCTGGGTTCCCTGTGTTGCGAACTCTTATCTGTACCTATGTACATTCTCTGGTCTAGCTGGATTTGTAAAGTAGAATTGGGGTCATAATGGGGGGTGGGGGAACATTAAAGAAGTAGAGGAAAGTTGTATGTTTTGCTGGTGGTTATACAACACCCTGACTGGGTCTCTTCCTTGTAAGCTTTCTGTAAGGAAATGTCCAATTATCTACAGATGGCCTTTGGATCTTCACTCTGCACTCTAATTTACAATGATCGGATTTTTTGTCCTGGCTGTTTGATACCTGATCCCATCAACTCCTCGTGATCACACAGGCTGGTGTGCTGTTCCAGGAACCAGCATTCTATAGAATTCTTTTTTCATTCTGAATGTTTTAAGTATTCCCAATGACGCTTAACATGCTCATAAACACAGTTCTCAGTGGCTTACAGCCATGCCTGTCACTCAGTTTTTTAAAGCTGGCATTCAGTTATGATTTGTCTTCAGAGTAGAATCACTGAATGGGTGATTCTAAGGATGACGAATTGTAGGCAGGCCAAGTTCGACAGGAAGTGTCAGATCTGGTGAATAGCTGGTTTATACTGTGCATACAGGATGTGTACTGTATTCCCGTCCTAAAGCAGCATCTCAACATGAGTATTTCCACTTTGTTAAGCTCCTAAGTGTCCTGGTCGCCTCGATCTCCAAATCAATTAAAAAGGTGAAACACAGAAATAGGCAGTTAGTGATAGTTCTTTGTGAGTGATGCTGTGTCATTTTGACTGACCAAGAGTCAGTCTCCTCACACCTTATGTTTTAAGCTTATTATAAGGAAACTTCCCAAGTCCCAGACAAACCTCAGGGAAGAATGGTTTTCCTCCCCAGGAAGTGTGGGTGACCCTCAAACTAGGAAATCCTCACCCAGAAATAGAAAGGTAGCCGTGGCTGTTCTAAGTCACAGGAAAATGAGTGGAGAGGCAGAGCGAGTTGTACTAGCCCTTTCCACTGAGGGGCGTTCTAAGACTGCAACTTATGCAGAGTGTGGTTGCCAAAGGGAACTGCTCAAGCAGTTTCAGTCTAATGTGCTGGAAAATTGTGTAATGTTTTATATTGCAAACATTTCCATATTGGTGAAATGCCACTCATTTCTTTTTCCCTAAGCAGCGAATCTTCAGGCACACCATTTGTCTTGTCTTGTTGGCCTGACTTATGTATTAGTCTGGAAGAAGAGATGGCTAAATGGACCCTGGTCTCTGATGTAACCACGAGTTTCCACTCTGTGCTGAATTACTGGTCAGTTTTTATATTGCTTGAATATGATTCAGAGGACAATATACTCAGAATGAAAATGGTTATTCAATGACATCTATTAGGTTTTTGTATTAAAATATAATCTCCCCCAGGAACAATCATAGAAGTAACAATACCATGAAGGTGGGGAAGTAAAGGGGAACTGTAGGGACGGTAGGGGAAGTAAAGGGGAACTGATTGCAATGATTGGTGTATAGTCACCACATGTACGGAGGGGGGGGAATGAGCAACAGAAACATGGGTGAAGGGAGACAGTGGACAGTGTAACAGGAAAATAATTATATAAAGGGTTCACAGGGAGGGAATGGGGAGGAAGGAAAAATGCTGATACCAAGGGTTCAAGGTAAAATTTTTTTAAATGATGGCAACAAGTATAAATATGATAACAATTGGTGCATGGATTGTTATAAGAGTCCCTGTGCTAGGGTAGAAGAGAGAAACATCCATACACAGGCATATGTATATAAGGGAGGGGTTTATATAGAAGAGGAAATGAACATTGAGAAAAAATCCCAACCCAGTCCAGTCCAAGGTCATAAGTCTGATATTAGCCCATATGTCCAGTCTATAAGCCCTCTTCAGACTTAAGAAACACATGCAATGATGTGAAATGCAGAATGACCACAAGCCAGTAGGCAGAGTCTTTGGATCCAGTGGTGGTATAAGCATCTCAGCGCTGGCTAGAGTCTCCACGTGACTTCTGTAGGTCCAGGCTTCTGGCTGCATCAGGGTAGGTCCATTTGACTTTGGGATGTCTTACGGGGAGCCAATGTCGTCAGCCAAGTGTCTCCCAGGAAATGAAAGAGACAGTATCTGCCTCCAAGAAGGAAGTACCAGATTTCCCAGAATTCTCAGAGGAGAAGACCAAGCCCACACAGAGGTCTCATTGGCTATCTCCAGATTGACAGGCTAGACTCCACCCCTACACTCTTTCTTTTTTTGTTTTGGGGGCATCACTGCCCTCTGGTGGCGTGAGTAGGAGGCCCAGCCTTGCTGCTGGATTTGAACCTCCAACCCAGTGGGCCGCAGTCCCGCGCACAACCACTACGCCACCAGGGCTCAGCCCCTAAATTTTTTTTTAGTTTTTATTTTCTAGACCAAATGTTTGCTTGTTTGTTTGTTTGGGGGGGGGGGCATCACTGCCCTCCGGTGGTCGTGGGAGCTACCCAGCGCTGCTCCTGAGAGCTGCCACTGGATTTGAAATGCCAAGCCCACGGGCCACAGTCCTGCACTCAACCACTTACACCACCGGGGGTGGGGGGGCAGCCCTACACTCTTAATCCTCAAATCGACACCAGATTAGGTGACCGCCACAGCCCCCAATAAAATGATTTATACAAAAACAAAAGCAAGCTGTCAAGGGTTAACTTGCCGCGTTGCTTTTGCCTCACGTGTAGGCCTGATTTCTGATTTCTGAACCAGCTCTGTGTACCATGGACGGACGGATGGAGTGCGCTCTGATTGACTCTGGAGCTGCTCCTGAGGACCTATCTCTGTTTCCCGCCCTCTGTCCTTGGCTTGCAAACATGAGATACCAGTCATCTCAGCATCTTCAGAGATTTAGGGTTGGGGCCAAATGCCCAAGTAGATAAAATCACTTCAGTCCACAAAACTCCAAAAAAACCAAAACTAATGTTCACACTACATAAACAGAACGGGGCTAATGCCCATAAACCACCTGTCCTTTTCCAGGGCCGCCCTTGGCATTAAAAACAGTTCAGATGACCATCTCGGAGTCTTGAGTGATGGTACCCTGTGATGTGATGAAAACAAGGAAGTAAGGGTTAAATGTGATTTGAGCTTTGTTACTTCGTGTCCAGATCATGACTCTCAAGCTCACTGCCATGGCAATCCACTGAGGCAGGGCAGAGCTGCCCTGTGGGTTTCCCACACTAGCTCTGTGGGAGTGGGAAGCCTCATCTGTCTGTCTCCGTGGGCCTGGTGGTTTTGAACTGCTGACTTGGCCATTGGTAGCCCAATGTGTAACTCCTGAGTCACCAGGCCTCCCTCAGATCATGCGTACTCACAGAAAGTCATTAGGTGTGCAATATCAGGCTGCCAAGAAAACAGTTTAACCTCACAAACTTCGATGATTTGATTGGGAATAGTGGCCAGGGTGAATGACAGTCTCACCAAATCCCAGTCTCTTCACTCATTTAGACCAAAAGGTGGTTAACTGAGACAAAAGCAAACATTTGGTGACATTCAAGGACATCCTTATTTTGCTGCTAGTCTTGAGATGTGCTTGTAGCAAAAGGTGAGGTGCCTGCATTCCTTCATCTTCCCTGCTGAAGCCTGGAAGCAAATGAGATCTGATCTGGTTCAGGTCGGCTCTGGCCCGTGCCAGTTTTGAAACCGTACGGGATAGTGCCTTGTCCCCAGCGGGATGGCACTACGAATACTAATATGAAAACCACAGCTGTTGGCCTGGGTGTGAAGGATCTGAAACCCTCCCCCACTGCTGGTGGGGATATAAAATGGGTCAGCCACTGGGAAAATGTCCTGGCCATTCCTCAAGAGGTTGACCATAAAGTCACCAGACGTCCTGCTTTTGGTGGGACAGCCCCGATTTTTCCCACGTCCCGCAGCATTTTTAAAAAGTTCCGCTTTTTGGAAAGAATGCACGACAAGTTAGGGAGCGGTGGGAGAATGGGAAGGGAATAGACCCCCCCCCCCCCACTCTAACTCTCCACCCCCACCCTCCACCTGGTCAACGTTAAATGTTAAAATCTGGTCACTTTACCATAGAGCTATCCTGACACAGCAATTCCAATCCTACGTAAATAGCCCACAGAAGTGAAAGCAGGAACACGAGCCTGCATGAGGATATTCATTGCAGCACTAGTCACGATAAGCAAACAACGGAAATATCCAGTCAGTGGATAAATGCACGTATAATACCATCATGCTATATGCTCAGCAGTGGGGGGAAATGAAGCCATAGCCTGGGTGAGCCCGACACACATCACACCAAGGGACATAAATCAGACACAACAGGACCGATCTCCTTTGAGCGTATGTACATGAAACAAAGGTATGGAAACCAAGCTTTCTAGTAACTGCGTTCAATGTGACAACAGGCAAACAGGAGACGGGCCAGGACCAAGGGCAGAGAACAACAGAGCCAATACATCCGTGGCTGAATCTGCCCAGGGTTTCCTTCCAAAGCCAGGGTCCCACTGCAACGAACTGGACTTCTGGGGGGAAATGCCCACTGAGACCTTCACGACTCCAGAGGGGCAGGCCTTACTGGGCCACAAGCCTGTGGCAGACATACAGGCCCCCTTGGTTGGCGAGTGGAAATGCCAGTGGGGATTGCCAAGGGAAGCCCATGTTCGTGTCCCACATGTGTGTGTGAACAACAAAACATGATGAAATATAACGTGCGTGGACGGCAGCTCAGAAAGCCGGGGGGGGGGGGGGGCCAGGCATCTTTGCACTGAGTAGGGACAGGAAGTGTGGCGGCCTCGCCTCTGGTCAAAATCCCTGCCTCGGGTCAAAAACCGTGCTTGTCCACGCTCCTCTCCATGGACAGGGCTCCTGCCCGGCCTCCAGGCTTGGAGGGTGAGGGGGTGGAGGCTGCGCCTGGACCCCTGGGCAGTAGCGGCCAGAAGCTGTGACAGACACTCAGGAGGCTGTGAGGACTTGAGGAGGCCCCTCCAGGGGAGGATTTTGTATCTCTCAGCCAGTAAGTGGGTCTCGGTCTCGGGTTGATGCAAATCTACAGCCACTTTCCGACCTGACCTCCAGTGCTCTGGGTTCTTGGTTTTGTGGTTAACGATATCATACCTTTCACGACATTCCCCACTGCTTCATTTCCTTTCTTTTTTTTTTTTTTTTGAATGTTGATAATATTGATGTAGCCATGTTGTATTCAACTCAGACAAGCAGCGACGTTGATTCAAATGTCACGGTGATTTCTGTCTGGAAAACTCTCCTGGCTCTCTCACAGTGCTCCTCTGAGCTGCCTTGGGAAGCCATCCTTAGGGTACTTTATGCAAATGAAGCGCAGAATAAGCACACAGACAGTCCAATGAGAGTGCGTAGACTCTTGGCGAAGACTGAAGCGTCACTCCTCCCTTTGTGTCTGAAGTGCGACTCACTCTCCATTCCTACAGCTTTTGTTTGAGGATGGGGCAAAGTTACAAGCACCAAGCAGAATTTTATTTTTGAATTTTGCTGTTAGCGGAGTGCAAAGTGGGAGTCTGGAGCTGCAGGACAATGGAGGGATCACTGTATGTACACCCAGCTCACTGCAGGAAATCGTTTCCAAAGAAAGGAAAAGTTTAGCCTCAAAGACCGACTCTGGTTTCAGTTCATCTAACACCTGATGTATCACTTTCAGTTGTCTTTTCCTAGGAAGGAAGTCCAACAAAGTGGCTATTTTGTGGCTTTTTCAACGTTAACCTCTAATTCTAATTCCTCTTCAACTTCCCTCCCCTGCCCTACCTATCAGAGAGAAAGGCCTCTGAAATCCTTGGAATGTAAAAAAAGTTTCTCTCCCTTCTGCTGATGTCTCTGTAAGAGCTAACAATTTAAACCAAAACCAAATGAACTGTCTGGCTGTCCTTGCGTTGATTCTGACTCCTATTGACCCTATAGGACTAAGTACAAGAGCCCCAAGCGTTTATGGGTGTGGCTTTTCCAGAGGCAGAAAGCTGTGTGGTTCTCCCACAGAGCGGCCAAGTGAGCTAGAAGCACCAAGCTCTCGGTCAGCAGCCGGGCCCTCGACCACTGCACCGCCACCAGGCCTCCAGTGAGCTAACACCCACTGCGTGTACAAGGAGACTTCAAAAAAGGTCCTGGGAGGGCTGAGCCCCGGTGGCGTAGGGGTTGTGCGCGGGACTGCGGCCCACTGGGACGGAGGCTGCCTGCTCCCACCACCGGAGAGCAGTGATGCCCCAAAAACCAAAAAAAAAAAAAAAGATACTGGGAAAATAGAAGGAAAAGAGAATGGAGTTGGGCTGAGCCCCTGGTGGCATAGTGGTTGAATGTGGGACTGCGGCCTACTGGCTTGGTGGTTCAAATCCAGCAGCAGCTCTCCAGGAGCAATGCTGGGCCTTCTACTCCCACCAGGGGCTGTGATGAGCGCCCCCCCCCCCCACAAAAAAAAGATAATGGAATTGTTCCATGATCTTCTTGAAGGACCCTCGTAGGTCCACCTGCCACATTCTCTTCCAGGTGCGTTACCTACGTGAACGGAATTTGATTCCGCTCTTCCAAGGATCCTGGGGGTGAAGACAGATGAAGAAGATGAGCCAGGCAGGAGATTGTGGCGTCAGGATCAAATCCAAGGCCTTTAACCGCAACCAACACTCTTCATCTTCCTCCTCTGGTTTATGACAAAACTGGTTCTTCTCCCATGGCAACCCCCTTTTATCTGCTTACAGAGCCATACAGAGGTGACAGGAGATTGTGGCGGCAGGATCAAATCCAAGGCCTTTAACCACAACGAACACTCTACATCTTCCTCCTCTGGTTTATGACAAAACTGGTTCTTCTCACATGGCAACCCCTTTTATCTGCTTCCTTTCCCCAGCTCCTGCCAACTCCTATCCATCCTTAAAGACCCAGTTCAAACTTTAACTCTTCCCTGGACCTGGCCAGGGTCCACTTCAGGAGGCATTTCTTCCCCACCCCTTCCACCCCACCCTGTGCCTGGCGCCTCAATTCCAGTCCTCATTAAAGACTTCCTGGTGTCGGTTTCTGTGACAATCTTCCCCTCCCTTCCAAACGTTATCGGAGGAAAGGACTCCCACATACTGCCCACTTAGGCCTTCACAGAACCTAGAGCACAGGAAGCCCGAGAGTCATAGTTACTGACCTTGAAAGAAGGTGTTTCTGTCATTGTGTGTCTAAAATAAGCATGCTCCTCTAATCATGTAGTAGTCGCCCAAGAAAAAAACAAACAAGCTATAAATGTTGTGAGAGTTATGTTTTCCTCAGAGCTTTGTTAGGTCATCCAGAGATAAGGCATGGGAAAGTGCTTATAAACTCTGAGTCTATAGACAACTTGGACTTTATTACTAGGACATTGAATTCCCTTAGCATGCAGGAAAAACAGGGCCGTGCCCCAGCTGGTTTGGTTCTACAAGAGTTTCTTCTTGGTCCATCTCATTTTAAGCCTGGAGGGATGACAATACTGACCAGTTTCTTCACAGGGGTTCCATATATCTCATTTGCATGGCCTCGCGCCCCCCTCCCCCCCCAGGGGTGATACGCGTCTTCTCTGTACTGCTTATCTAGCTGTCCAATCCACTAGGGGAGAAACAAGCAAGCCATTGCACTGCAGAGGATGGGGACATTTTCCAAGACCTTGACTTGTATTGCCAAGTTCCAGTTTCTAGAACGGGGCATACTATCTGGGAGCTGGTACTGGGGACCTAATTGGAGTGAGGATGTTTTGAGAGTGATGATGGCCACAATTGTGCAAATGTGGCCTGCATATAATTGTCGTGTGTATTGCTCATGATGGGAGTTGTGTGAGCCCCCAATAAAATGATTTATTTAAAAAAAAAAAAAAAGGTGGGGAAAGTGGAATTTATACCAAGGGCTCAAGTAGAAAATGTTTGGAAATGAGAATGGCAACATGTGTACAAGTGTGCTTGATGCAAACGATGTATGGAATGTTATAAGAGCTGTAAGAGCCCTCAATAAAATCATTAAAATAAAAAGATTTTTGAAAAGAACTAATAAAAAAAAAAAAACACGCTGCCATTGAGTTGATTCCAAATACTTCGTACATCAATGTTGAATGGATAACTCCTGTCTTAGTCATCCTGTGCTGTTCTATCAGAAATACAAGTGGGTGACGTTAGCCAACAGAAACGTATTTTCTCACCATTTAGGAGGTTAAGAGTTCAAGTCCAGGGTGCTGGCTTTAGGGAAGGCTTCCCCCGTCTGTCGCTGGCAGAAGGTCCTTGTCTCATTGAGCTCCGGCTTCCCAGCAGGGAGCAGTGTTGCGGACCGTGGCATCTCTCACCTCCCATCCTGACTTGTGTGCTTGTAGTCTCCTTCATTCCTCCAGAGAGTTGGACTCAAGACACACCGCATGACTCCTGCCTGATCAACAACCCAGTCTCAAATGGGGACGATAACTCATGCTTGTGGTTAGGATTTATGGGATTAGGAATTGCAACACATAGTTTTGGGAGGGCACAATTCAATCCATAGCAAATTGCCAAGTTCCAAAAAAAAAGTTAGACCAATCAATTCTCCCAGAAGCAATATGTGAGAAGAGCTTGCTGTCGTCCACATCAGGATAGGAGCCATGATAAAAGCAGAATTTGCCTTTCCATGATTCTGGCAACTAAGCCATCCATTTGTGTAAAAGCAAAGCAAATCTCTCTCTCTCCCCCCCCCCTCTCTCTCTCACACACACACACACTCACACACACACACAAGTATTAGGTTGAATCTTCCCTAGATGGTATATGGCTATAAGAGACTACTGCTTTTAAACACGTTGGGAAAAGAATGGAGTTTGGGAAATGAGCCGAGGATTTGGAGCACGCAGCCATGGACTTCAGCCTTTCCTTCTTGACATCCCCTTCTCATGAGTCTTGGCCACCGTGGCCAAGTGGACAGTCCTGTTGAGCCGGGGGGAGCAATATGTCGATGGCGGTCTACTAGTCCAGGGGTCGGCAAACTGTGGCTCACAAGCCATACACAGCTCTTTCCGTGTGAACTTGTGGCTCTGAAGTCACCTTGAAATCATTTGAAGGTTATTATTTCAGATCGCGGTGATTTCATTTGTTTGGAAAAACATATGTAAGGCTCTTGGGTGATTTCAAAGTTGTTAGGAGGGACAGGATTGGCTCTTTGGTCTCAAGAGCTTGTCGACTCCTGCACAAGTTGATTGTAGTTTGGGTAAATCATATGGCATTAAAAGAACAGATGTAAGCCTATCATCAATCCCATCACTTAATTGATATACAGTGCAGCCAATCAAATGCAATCTTAGGTGTCAAATGCATGCAAACACAGCTGTACTAAGTGCAGCAGAACTGGCAAGGTAGGTTATTGCCAATTTTTAGACCTTTTTTTTTTTTTCTCTAACGCATAAAGAAAGGTTCTTAAAATGTGTGGGTTAGCTGGACCAAGTAAGAAGACAAAAACGTATCACTTTTCAGATGGAATGGGAGATTTTGAGTGCATGAACAGTTCTGGAACTTACTTGCAGAAGGAAAGTACCCAAACATGAGGAAAATGTGCTACCTCCTTGACTGCATTATTCAGCTCTACTTATTTATGTGAGCCAGCCTTTTCCCACACACAAATCACTAAGTCCAAGTTCCGTTCCACCATGCCTGATGATCGTTTGGAAGTGTGCTTGAGGCCGGCTGTCAGCAGCTACTGTCCGGACTATGCATCCCTGGTTCATTCCCTTCAGTGCAAGTCCTCAGAGTAAACTCGGGTAATGACAAAAAAATGTACATAGTTCATTGTGTTGTGTAATATGGACTCATTCAGTAATGCAAGATACACAAACATACATTGTACATATAAAGCATTCTCAATGCATTTATGAATAAAGGTAATAGGTAATAAATATAAATAAATCTATGTTTTGCTCTTTTGTGGTTGGTAGATCATTTTGACTTGATCATTTTGTAAGTATTGCGCTCGAGACCCAGAGAAGATCTAATCCAGGTTAGGCTAGCATGTCAAATTATGGTGGTGTGTGTGTGGGGGGGCTACCCATAAGTATTGTCCCTTGCTGTCTGCAATACAGTAATTTCTCACTCTCACTGCCATTGAGTTGACTCCAACTCACAGGTTTCTGACACTGTACCATTTTATAGGAAGTGGAAGCCTTGTCTTTCAAACTATTGGCCTTGCAGCCAGCAGCTCAAATGTGAAATCACAGACAAATTTATGGGTTAGAAATGTTCTCTTCTGTGACCTATAAAGGAAGGAAAAAACTAGTATGTGTGAATTTTTCATATGTGCTAAATCTCTTCCTACTCTATGGCAATCTTTAAATCAAACTTTCCAGATAAGTGTCATTCTCTTTTGCAGATGGGAGAGCTAGGGCTCAGAGAAGGAGTCTGACATTCACAGTAATGTGGCTTTGAATAAATTAACCAACTTGAATGTCAGACTCCTGTAGCTACAGGTCTCCTGATCCCAGGTCTAATTCTGCCCACAGTTTTGGGATGCTACGCTGGAAGAGACAGTGAGGGCGAGATTTCTGTGTGGGGAAGGCAGGGGTGGGGGTGGGGGTATGAGGATTGCAGTTTGGGGGTTAAGCACTGGGTGTGAAGCAGACTTGGGTGCAAAGAACAGATCCCAAAGTTTTAAAACTCTTGTTGAATTTCTTGGAATTGTTACAGTGGCACTTGGGACTCCACATCTGAAGGAACTTGGCTGAAGGTTCAGCGGTCTAAACGCCTTTGGGGGTGAGCGGAACGCGGGGCCCAGGGTAGAGGTCTAGTCTCTGGACCAAGGCCTAATGTTTAGGGGTCTCAGTTCTGAGCGCCTGGGTCGAAGGGTCTTTCTCAAATTCTCAAATGTGATGAGCCACGCACCAGGGTCTCTGTAAAGACTTCATCAGACCCACCACCGGAGAGCAATGATGCCCCCCCCCCCAAAAAAAAGACTTCATCAGAGGGCTGAGCCCCGGTGGCATAGTGGTTGTGCGCGTGACTGCGGCCCACTGGGACGGAGGTTCAATTCCAGCAGTGGGGCTGGGCCTCCTACTCCCACCACGGGAGAGCAGTGATGCTCAAAAAAAAAAAAAAAAAAAAAAAAGACTTCATCAGAAAGCCTCTGGGTACTCAGGGTGCACACTGGGAAGTCCGATCCTGAGCGCCCTTTTCTGAGGTCCCTGGTTGGTAGGCCAGGAGAGACTGGGTGGGAGAGGTCCAGAGTTAAGGGTTTCTGAGTCTGACAGTTCTGGCTTCAGAGGCTTGGTTTGGTCGTCTCTGACCAGAAGGAAGCTGGATCTCAGGGTCCCGGGCATGGTGTCTTTGAACTTGACATACTCAGAAGACTGAGTCTGCTGTGTGACTGCAAGCTGCTAGGTAGCTCCTGAGGGAGACTCAAGGCGGAAGTAGTGCTCACCCGTGATCCGTCGGTGCTAGGACCCGGAAGGAGCGGCGGCGAGACTTGACAGCGTCGGCGGGAGGGACGGGCACTAGGACCCAGCGGGTCCTGCGGGTGGCGGCGGCGCGTGGGGCGGCGCGTGTTGACAGCGGCGGCGGCGGCGGCGGAGCCGGGCGGGCGGCGGGAGTAGACGCCTCGGGTTCCTGCCTCTGGCGGCGGCGGCGGCGGCGGCGGCGGCGGCGGGCCGGGCGTCCCGAGATGGCTTTCATGGAGAAGCCGCCGGCCGGCAAGGTGCTGCTGGACGACACGGTGCCGCTGACAGCCACCATCGAGGCGAGCCAGAGCCTGCAGTCGCACACGGTGCGCGGCCCGCCGGGCGGGAGGAGGGCGGCGCGGGGCGGCCCCGGGCCGCGTGGGGGCTGCGGGCGGCCGGGGCAAACCCGGCGGAGGCTGGAGTGGGCGCGGCGGCCAGGCCCGGAGGACGCGGGCGCGGCCGAGGGTCGGGGTCCGGGCCCCCGAGGCCCAGGCGCGCGCAGAGCCCGCAGGGACTGCGGAGGGGACCGCAGCCCCCCCCCCCCCCACTCCCCCCCAGGTTGGAAGTGGGGTTCTCTGCCCCAGGACCGATGGTGAGGGCAGTTCCCCGGGGCTGAGGTTAGGGACAGGCCGGGGGATGGATCTCAAGCCCTGGGGCTCGGGGTGCGAGGCGTTCAGGGGTGCCCCCCCACCCCCACCCCCACCCCACCTCCGCAGGGCCAGACCTGGGTAGGACATCCCGCCCAGGAAAGGGGCTTCGGAGGTGTTGGACTGCAGGTCCACCCGGGCCGGGAGTAGTTGGGGAAGCGCTGGCTGTTGCCAGCCGTCTCTCCGGGAGTCTGAGGGGGTGGGGTGGGGACTGAGGTTGTGCTGGGCCAAATGGAAGCTTGGATTTCGAGCCTGCTTGTTGGGGCCGCAAAGCGAAAGTGGACAGGGTCCGGAGCCCCATTTCCAGATCGGCTGCTGGGCCGCGGCAGGTAAATCGGTGAGGGCGGGCGGCGGGGGGGCTCCCCCCACCCCCCGCGAAGCAGGTGCCTGAACGGGCCGTGCCTCTGAGCCGCGCCGCAGCCGGCCCGGGGTGGCCTTGGTCCGAGCTTTCAGTCCACTGCAGTCGGGGAAGGAGAGGACTAGATCCTCACAGTGTCAACACCGGCGGGGGTCCTTTCTGTTGCTTTCCCCGACTTTTATGAGGCTTTAAATCCATAGGTGTTTTCATTTGCCTATGTACCTATGTCTCTTTGAAAGGCACGCTCTGTGCTTTATCATTTACAAGCAGGAAACCCACGAACTAGTCAAATGAATAAATAAACAAATACAGAAACGAAAAACTGGAGCTGCCCGCCCGTGGGACTTTGGGGAATAATGAGCTGGGGGCTGGGGAGGGGGCGATTCCTTAGGTTTAGGTTGTGATGTTTTGCCAGATCAGTCCCTGACTCCAGGCTTGCTTGTTTACCGTGCAGTGTGTGTGGTGTTCATTCTCTGGGGGCTCCAGCCCCTACCAGCCCTCTGGTTCTCTTTTTGTTCAAGTTCTTCTGGTGACCGACTTCCAAAGTGACCTTTCACTCTATTGCATGAAAGTGAGTTTTGTTTATGGTTTGGAACCCCGGTGTTCTCTTTGCCGCGTCAGCCTTGGGCTGTCCCCTGGAGTGTTGCAGTTCGGAAAATGGTGAAGCTTTCTGATACGTTGGTTTATCACATTTAATCCTAGTGTGCCAACATCTGAGAAGATGCCATCCAGGACAGACTATGTTGAACTCTCAGAAACTTGGGCCCCACAGAACATGTGCCGGGGCTGTGACTGAGGACACGGGGTCAAGACCATTCTGTCTTGAAATGAAACTTACTGATTTGCCTGCTGCCATGGAAAGCTTATCCCCCTTTCAGGGGCTGGGGTTGAGTCTTCTAGGGATCTTTTGCATTGAGAGTATAGAGATCTCCCTCAAAACCAAGCTCACTGCCACCAAGCCAATTCCAACTCCTAGGGGGACCTTATAGAAGAGACTATGACTGCTTCTGTGGGTTTCTGAGACTAGCTTGTTTTGGGAGCTCCACTTATCTTTTCGTGGAGCTGGTGTCGTGCACTCGAGCGGCAGACCTGTGGTGGAGTAGGCAGCATGACGCATAGCTCACTATGCCAACAGAGATGTGCTTATACACGCTCACAGATCGTTTATAAGTGCCTCTTCCAGGAAGTCTTCCAGACTGGCCGTCACC
>PVJH01038310.1:0-17237 GCA_004026705.1 Nesogale talazaci | reverse complement strand
AATGGGCTACCCGACGCTTCCGAGAGGGGCCAATGACTTTGAAGGCATTTTGTGGGTCACTGGCGTTCCAGAGGGAGAGAGTACCGGGGCTGAAGAAAATGCATATCGTGTGTGAATCAACAGCTGGGAGAGGGAATTGTGAAGAAGAGCAATCTCCCCAAGGAAACAGCACGCCCCCTCTCATTCCTCAGCTGAGATGAAGCAGTTCAGTTTCTGCACATTGTCACTTGAACGGAAGTCAGACCCTAACTTGTTGGCACCGAAGGGGGCCGCTTCTCTTGGAGGAGTTTTCCGCACAGCACTGCCTGTGGCGATCGCCCGGGAGAGGCCGGTTTTGAGAAGAGTGGGAAAGGGATATGCATCCCAGAATCCTCAGGGGATAGCATGGCCTTAATAACCCTTTAATAACCCTTCCTATCAATGAGACTAATGGGGTTAGACAAGGAAAGTACTGGCAAGACTTGATCAAATACATTGCATTTCCCTCTTGATATATAATTAGGTAAAGAGGAGTGATTCGGAGTAAACTCCAGGTGCCAGCTCATCATTAGTGGAAGCCTCCTGGAGATGGCGCAAGGCCTAGAGCCCATGTTTGCAGTGCTGGGATTGTGGGCTCCTAGGAAAGAGGGCCTGTGCCCAGGGCGGGCAGTCTGCGCTGGGCTCGGGCTTGGGGTCCGCTGCCTGTTGAGCCATCAGTTGCTATTCAGGACCCCATTCTTCTCCCTCTTTTATGCCACTTTCCCTCTTCTGCAGATTCAAAATACCAGCTGTTGGGCAAGGTTTATCCCGGTAAATTAGGAGATAATCCCAGTTAGTGAATGAAGAGGAGGCCAGGAAAGGAGGCGGAAAAACAAAAACTGAAAGGTGTGATCCAAGGTATCGTTTTTGATGACTCAGCTCTGCAACATGAGGGCAGCAAGGCAGTGGTAGGAGTCGGCATTGCTTTGTTCTCAGACCTTTCCTGTCAAACATTTGTGTAGGATAGGGAAGGAAAAAAAGAAAAGAAAAAGAATTGCTATAAATCTTTCTCCTGAGGCAATTTGCATTTGTAGATCCTGAATCCGATTTTCACTCTTTCAGGAAATCTTCTTTATAGGCCTTGGATATGCCTAAGTGGTAAAGTTCTTAATAAACTAGATAGCATTTTAAGAAAAAAAATCTAGGACTATACAGAAGAACAAGCACTGATTTAGCAGTCACTGTGTACCAGCTGCGTTGGTGGGGTACACTTCACACGTTGGGCCGTGATGCTGTACGTGGTTGGCAGATCCCAAACTACTGGCAGGTCCTCAGGAGAAAAACTGTTATAGTGTCAGCGACTCACAGGGGGCCACTGTAAATCAGCACTGGCAGATTGACAGGGAATATTATTTTCTTTCCATGTCCCCAGTAAGGAGTCCTGCTGGTGCTGTCAGGTCTGTCTTGGGCTGCTAGCTTCAAGGTTGCCAGTTCAAACCCATCAGCTCTGGCCACTCTGTGGGACAAAGAGGAGACTGATGGCTTCGGTGCAAATGACAGCATCGGAAACTCTGTATAGCAATGCTGCTAGTTGGAATTGACTAAATGATATTGGATTTGGTTTCCCAGGAAAGGATCCCTAGTGGTGACACGGGTAAGCACTAAGTTACTAGTCTGAGGGTTTCTAGTTCAGACCCTACCAGCCTCTCCATGAGAAAGATGTGGCAGTCTGCTTCTGTGAAAGTGACCGTGATGGGAACCCTATAGGTCACTTTTATTTCTTAACTGTTCCTACTCACACAAAAACTGACAGTCACTGACCAAGAACATCTACCAAGGTTGAAAATGACCAATTTGACTACAGGCCCTTAAGCAAACTACAAGGCAGGACTAGGCCTGACTCCCAGTTAAGGCACTCCATGGGCAGAGAGCTATCACTGGAGGCTGTGCATTGTTGGGCTGCTCAGCAGGGATCAATTGTGTGCCCAGATGAAGGCGCATCGGGGAGAAGGGCCTAGAGATCTAGTTCCTGAAAGCCAATGGGAATGCTACAGATCGCAGCAGTCTGATCTAAATCCCAACCCGGGCTGGTGCTGTGTGGGCAGCAGCATTTCACCTATAGTGTGTGGGCTGATCTTGAGCTTGGGGCTGACTTGAAGGCACCTAGCAGCAGCAACAACAACAACAGCAAGCTTGTGAAAGGGCGTTCCCAGAGAAGCATGGGAAGCTGGGTACTTGGAAAGGCCGTGTGTATGATCTGCAAAGAAGCTACCATCAAAGTGTATAAAGTAGGGAGTTCGACATGGAGCTTTGGCTTAGGTTTCGCCACACATGACTGATGTGAAGTTGAAACTGGGTTTCACTTCACTGTCTGTCAGAAGGAGGAGTTGGACCACCAAGGCTTCTTCAACATTTAACGTAGATCTAATATCATCTAATCATCCATATTTAATTTCCCCAAGCGTCTCCAACATGATCCTTTTTTAACCTTCAAGCAGATCAGATGCTAGCTGGGCCCTGAAGAAGAGAAAAGGGGATTGTGTGTGATTAAGATGTCTTCTCTATTGATGGTGTTGGCTTTTCTGGAGAGCTTTCTTCATCTTTTAAATGAGAAATTGATACGAATTGATACAAGCAATTGATACAACAATTGATGTACATTGTTGGAATGTTAAATAGCTCTTCTTCCACACAGTCCCCTGTGATCTGTTTCCTCCCTTTTCTCTTTCACTACCGTGTTCTTCTTCAGTTACAAACGTTTAGCATTTTACAATTGGTCTTTTTTTCCTTCCAGACCCTAGCACCAAGAACACCCTTGCTTGCTCTCTTGGCCATTGAGGAGTTGAGCTGTTCCACGGGGAACCAGGTCACAGACTAGGGGAGTGTGTTCATTCCAGAAAACTCTATTGGAACACCCAGGAGGGATTCTTTCACTCAAGAGAGGTGGAAAGGCCCTGGGGGAGATAGGATGGTGTAAGGAGACCACCTCCATCAGGTTTCCTAAGAGGTTGCTTCTACTCTATTTGCCAGTTTTTGTAATAAATCCTGCACCCTGGGATGTATTTAATTGCAAAAGGTCATTTTGGCATCCCCAGTGCAGGAGAGAATAGTTTCCACCTGCCTGTGTGGGGCTGTTGCGTTATTCCACAGGCTTTCAGCCCCCCACCCCCACCTCCACCCCCAGGTTTGCCTGGGTAATGTTCTTCCCTTACAAATTTCATCTCACTGCACTGTGCATTGAAACGGCGCAGTTATGGCGCGCGCAGGGAAAAAAATTATAATGCCATTAAAAGTTATCATAAATTTCAGATCAGCATCACTTCTAATCCGATACACAATTTTACTGCCTCTATAAAGCAGGTGATTTGCAGTGGTCTGAGGCGTCTCCTGGAGCGTTTTACTTCTTTTTAAATTAAACACACCAACTTTGTGCTGAATTCAGAGTGTGGACATAAAAAAGGGGGTAAAAAGGAGAGGGAAGGGACATCAGATGGGAATTGCAATTGAATCTTTATATATGCCATCTTGGCACTGTGGTACTAAATATAGTGCCAGGTAAATAGATGTGCTGAAATATTCAGAATAAAAAACAAATGTTCCAATAGCAGAAGCCGTGAGCCCCGAGAATGTTTCCACTGTGGGTGTGCTTAAAATAGTAAAATACTGTTGTTTGAAACTACTCAATCTTAGAAAGGCCTATGTTGTAAAAAATATAGTGCTGGTATATGTGTGAGGGGCTATGTATGTTGAACATATATGTGTATATAAAAACTCCTAGGAAATTAAACGGAATATAAGGGACTTGATTTTATTGGCTGGAAAGTAACACTGATTATTTCTTTGAGGTACGCTCACTCTCCCTGGAAGTTGTCATGCATTAAAGGGCTGTGTAGTGTTGGGGAGTGTACTGTCTCCTACAAAGGCTGACCCCTAAGCCCGATGTGCAGACACGTGGTACATATGCATGTTCTAGAACAAAAGAGAACACTGGCCACAAGGTTTCCAGCAAAGAGATTCCATTGAATGTGGCATTGCTTCTTCTCCACCCTCTATGTATAATTGGTCCTTCTTAGCTACCAAAATGTTTTCAACTGCAATTATTGTTCGGCGTCATCAAGTCAGTTCTGATCTACAGGGCATCTATGCACAGCAGGACAGAGCACTGCCCAGTCCTGCACCAGCTCCCCTTGCTCCTATGCTTAAACCCATTGTAGCAGCCACTGTGTTCTTCTAGCCTGATGAGGGCCTTCCTCCCTTTCACTCATCATCAGGTCTTTCTCCAGGGATGAGTCTTTCCTGACAACATGTCCAAAGTACACGAGGTGATATTTCATTTGTTATTCTGTGCTAAATACTGAAGATATAAGGGGGAAAAACCCACATTGTTCTACTTTTAAGAAGCTCTGTGCCTACAGGAGGAAGCTTACAAGAAGTAAACACATGATTTATGTAGATTGTGGAACACGCTATGATGGATGTAAGCACAGTGGAGTGGTACCGACATGTGTGCCATGATAGAACAGAATACACATCATATGGTTCTCAGATTGGATCTAAGATCCCCAGTTCAAAAGGTTTCAGCCATATTAATTGATCATTAATGATCAGTCATCAAATAATACGTCAAACAAACATTTATTAAACGATAGATTCTGTATATAATTTATTTCTGTGCCCCAGAGCTTAGCAGACAGCCTGGAAGCAGGAGATGTGAATGGACTTTATTTTGAATTAGTTTCGTTGCCGACAGATCGTTGGACAATAGCAATTCTCACTGTAAGACATCCTAAATTTGAGTCGACTGTGATTCACTGACTCCATGTGTGGCAGAGCAGTGCAGTCCACAGGGTGCGGTCCAACATTCTGTGACTCCTCAGGTTTTCTTCTTCGGCACCATGGGGTGAATGGGAACCACCAGCTCTTCAGTGAGCAGACAAGCATAGCCATTTGTGCCATCTAGGACTGGTATTGGTTTTACTTGGGTGATCTAATTTAACCCTTTACAGTGAGGTGTATGCTATTCCATCCTTACAGCAGGAGAAACTGAGATTCTGTGAGGGAAAGTTATTTTCCAAAACAGACATCAAAGTTGGTCTGAGTTTAGATAAAGCCATATGCTTGTCCTGTCCGAACTGAAGTGTGTGTGATGCATGTGCCCAGAATTTGACCTGGGTGATACATGTGATGGGCCCTCTGGAAGATCAGTGACAAAATCTTGTGTGGACATGGCTGACTCCCAGCTTCCGCAGTAACATCAGAGGACTTCTCTGCTCTTTGACAATGGTCTTGCTAGTTACCTGTGAACTGTGGTGACTAATCACTCTTTCTGTGATGTTCTGTGAAATGACTTGAATCAGATGAGCAGAGAGCTTTGATTATGCCTCAGTGCTAGAGCTAGGTAAAAGTAATGTGTAACACTTATGGGGCACTTACTATTTGTCAGGCTATTATAATCTCTACATTCCTCACTATAACCCTACAAACCACATGCTGTTATTTACAGATGAAGAAACCAAGGCATGGAGAGATTCAGAAAGTTGCCTAAAGTAAATGTTCTAGGTTCATAATTCCAATGTAGACAATGTGACTCTAGAACTTACTGCCTATTTAAGATAATCAGATACCACTTATTGATCTGTCTTGTGTTGGATGGAGTTGACTGGCCACACTATTACTTGAGGGGAGTGCTATGCTAAGAGATCTTAATGGAGGGTGGGCCATGATCTAACACAAAGAGTAATTACTGTGTTGTGTGAATGAATGAATGATGTTGTTTGTATGTGTATGCTATCGCTAGAGAACGGTGTATAGTTAGTTGATCTTCTCATGAAGAACTATCACAATATTTACACAGTACATGACATTTTGAAAACAGGTTATTTTTGGATAGCAGTGTTTGTGAACTCCAAATATCTTCTAACTAATGGACACTTTTATAAAGTTAATTCCTCAAATAAGTATTAAGACTACTGTGCTAGACAGTTGGGTAAATTTTTGTTTCACGGGTACTATTGTCTTCAATTATGCAGATTATTTAAACTGTGACATGTTTCTCCTTTAAATAAAAATGAATAGCAAAGAACCTATAGATTTTTCTCTCCTCTCATGAATATAGGCAAAGTTTACTTTGGACCTGTAGTTGTCAAGTGCCATCAAAAAGGCTCCCACTCAGTGCACTAGAGTGAAACACTGGGTCTTGCACCATCTTCACGATTGTCACATCAGAGCCCATTGTTGAAGCCACTGCATCTCATGAAGCGTCTTCCTCTCTTTTGCCGATCTGCTACTTCACCATTTCACCTGGAGCTGAGATATTTACGCACATGATTGGATTGTTGGAATTGGGAACGAGTGTGAGATCCTGCATTTGACTTCATTTCAGGGGACTACTTGAAGGAGATGAAACTTGTAGTGGAGATTTGACGACTGAGAGTTTAGCTAGCCTGTAGGAAGAAGAGCAATTTCAGTCATGGCCTGTACCCTGTGTATAGTAACACCTTAAAACCCATGACACATACATGTTTGCCATCTCGCTGACTACAGATGGGACTTATGACACCCTAGAGTCGGAAGCTTGAGTGAAAGCACAATTGACAGTGATGAAAGTAGGGCCAGAAGTGGAGCACATAATTAATTAGTAATTAATTGATGAATACATTAATTAAACAATAATTTATTTCACTTTGCAATGATTAATTTTAAAACAGTTCTAAATAGTTTCCAGAAAGTTTGTCAAGTGCTTAGAGAATATGAGTAGAATTTTTAAGAATAATATTAATGAAGGGAACTTTGCAATCAGTAGCAGATATTAGTATTGTTTCATTTTGGCACTCTGGGTATTTTATTCCATAAGGATCTCTAGATAATAAATTAGATCAACTAGTTATTTGTTGAGCTTTAAGTTAGAGAGAACCTAATTTACAGTGATTTGGATAAGCGGGGCTTTGTGTGTGTGTGTGTGTGTGTGTGTGTGTGTGTGTGTGTATGCAGGAGAAAACCACTGTTTTCTACTCCTGTAAAGATTTACAGCCTCAGAAACCCTAAGAAGCAGTTCTCTTCTGCTCTTCAGAGCGTCTAGGAATCACTATCTGCTGGAGGGCCGTAATTGATATCTATGAAGAAGCCCTGGTGGTGCGGTGGACTTGGACTGCTAATCACAAGTTCAGCAGTTCAAATCCACCAACTGATCCTTGCAGAAATAGATAAGGCTGTCTGCTCCTGTACTCACAGCCTTGGAAATCCTCTACAGGTCCTTATGAACTAGAAGCAACTCTATGGCAATGGGTTTCTATATGTGAGGAGGCTTCAAAAATTTGTGGAAGTTTATAAAATTGTATTTTAATTTCATTTTCCCACCGATATTTTGAAGCCCCCTTGTGTTTGTGTTGCATACATATGCATGCATTTTATATAAAACTAGACATAGCGAGGCAGGTGACTGAAAACATTGGTTTAATGTCTCAGTGAAGCTGCTGCTTCAATTTAGGCCCCAAGGCTATAATAAGACTCTACTGCTTTGGATCTGTGTCCCTCTCAACACTAGGAAATTGAAATGAAAGTCAACCATAGCTGTCTAGTTTCATGTGAAAATACGATGCCTTATCCAAATTCCTGAGAAATCTCAACAGATTTCTGCTTTATCTTATGAGTTAAAATTGTGCCTTATAGCCACCCTGAGCTGCAAAATCATTCTGGAAAAAGAGGTTTATGCTTCTAGTTAGAGGCAAGAAAAGTGTTGGAAATAGATGTTGTCGTCCAATGAAGTCCCATCCAAAAAGGTGTTTTTCTACATAAGCAACAAACAAGGGGGCTTTAAAATTTTTTCTGGATTAAAAAAAAGATAATTATTTTACACAGTAGTTTTTTTGTTTTTGTTTTTTCGTGTGGGCATCACTGCCCTCTGGTGGGAGTAGGAGGCCCAGCCTTGCTCCTGGAGAGCGGCTGCTGGATTTGAACTGTCAACCCAGTGGGCTGCAGTCTGGCACTCAACCACCACGCCACCAGGGCTCAGCCTACACAATAGTTTTTAACCCCCCTTGTACTATATTGATGGAAAATAAATATAGGAAACATCTCAAATACATCTCAGACTATAAAACCAGTGTGATAAATCCTCATTAAGTCATTTTTTTTAATTCAAGAGAAATATTGTTACCAACGCATTCCTCACTGGATAGGGTGAAACCAATTCTGTACATAAAAACTTCAGCATGTATCTCCAACTGTTAAGCACGCTTTCACATGAAGTCAGAACCAAGCTGGTACTACTCATGGCCATGTGGTCGGTACTGACTCACAGCGACCCAACAGGACGTGGTGGAACTGCCCCTGGCAGTTTCTGAGACTGTGACACGATCCTGGAGCAGGAAGCCCCTTTCTCTCCCACAGAGGGCTTGGTGGTTTCAGATTACTGACCGTATGCTTACCAGCCACCAGGACTCCTTGCATGCTAGCACTGTCTCCCCCAAACTACATGAACTGAAATTCCTTAGTATTATCAGATGCTGAATTTCTATGCACATTTACCCAGTCATCTCATCATTTTGTTTTGTTTCTTTGTTTGAATCAATATATAATGTTGTCTTTTAAAAAGAGCATTAGAGATTTTGTTCTTTTAGAAATTGTATGTATTGTGATGAATATATGTTTGCTTTCTGGACCAGGAACTTAATATTTTAAATTGCTGTTATGGGTAAGATTTTTCTGTGGCAGGCCGAGGTATGACCATCTGTCTACAAGAAATCTTTCTCTACAGAGTCATCCAGATTTGAGCATGGCTTTCTAAATTTCACCTTGAAGGCTGAGCAATTGGAAGGCTGTTATATTCATATGAAGCAACTTTTTAAACAGTCCTAGACTCGAAGTTGTAAACTCTTCCAAGTTTGGAAATAATTTGAAATGAAATTGTTATACCAATTGGACTTTTAAATCCCATGGTTCCAATGCAGTCAAGCGCATGTTACAATTTATTTGAAACCAAATGCAATACTCTACCTGGATCCAATCTTGCTATAGTTGTTCAACCAAAATCAACAGTTAGAGAAATGTCTTTAGATTATAAAGATATTATAAGAAAAAATTCACAGTCCAGAAATCATAAAAGAAAATATTGATAAATCCAGCGATATCAGGATAAAAGACTCATGTACGAAAAGAATGGAGTAGGAAAAGGAGCAGTGAAAGCTGGCTTGGTACAGGAGCCAGAAGTGCCTCAAAGGGGTGGAAAGAATGAGCTCAGTTTCCTGGAACCCAAGGTGGTCTGGCTCAACTTAATCACACAACCCAGGACCAAGCCAGAGCAAGAGGCAGGACCACAGTTTCAAAATCAGTGCTGATGGCTGGCTGATCATGCTAAGAGTCAAATGACAGAGACCACATGGTGCAAGAGGAGGGCATTAAAGGTGAGAAAGAGGGCTGACTGGCATGATGGAGAACATGGTTGTTCACAATAGAAATTTCTAGAAGCTTAAAGCACACTAGGAGACTGGCAAGGAGGAACTACAGATGGCTCCCAGAACCAAGCTGGAAGCTTTGTATCTTGACTTGTAGCCAAGAAAGCTGGGTTAGAGGTCAAGAGGGCAACTGGTGGGATGAAGAAGAAAGATTGGCTTGATCTCTGTCGTAGCTACATGATCCATTGTCAACTTGAGACTTAAGCATGAAGGGGTGGAGTTGCAGCTTGATGACCTCATCTAGAGACACTAAAGAGATAAATAGCTCTCTGGAGATGAGACACAGGCTCACTCCCTGTGAGACATTCCTGTGGGAAAGACACATGGAACTGCGTTAGTGCCATGAGCTGCAGGAGCCACGTAGAGACCCCTGCCAGCTCAAAGATGCTTACACTACCTCTGGATCCACAAGACTTTTCACTCTCTGACGTGTGATCTTTCTGCATTTGGTATCATTTCGTGTGTTTTGTGAGTCTGAAGAGTAATTTATAGATTGTATCAGACATATGGGCTAATATCTGACTTATGGACTTGATCTGGACTGGGCTGGGGCATTTTCTTAATTTTCAAATGCTCTTGTATTTAAAGTTCCTTTTTAATACATACATGAGCGTCTCTATGAATTTGTTTGCTTCATCTACCCAGACTGACACAGCCCCCTTCATTGCAACCAGACTCAACTGTAGGAAGAAAGTGAAGCTGAAAGGATAGTTGAAAGCCCTGGTGGAAGCTGCCCAGCAGAGCTTCAAGATGGGACTTGAACCCCCAGGGCCTCAGGGCAGGCTGTGTCCTCCAGCTTAAGGCTCCTTGTCACCCCCAAACTCGGCACCAGCTCCAGGGTCTCAAGACTATCAGGGTCTAGAGTCCGAATGACTTGTTGGGACAGGGCGTGCCTCCCAAACCAAGGTCCAGAATATTAGGAGCTCTTGAAGGAAACTGCCCTGGTCAGGCAAATGGCCTCAGGGTCCAACTAGATCCAACGAGGCTTCCTGCCTAGAACAACACTGTGAGCAACATAGGGATTATCTGACTCATTGCTCAGCTTCTTGTCCCCACACTTCACCTGATGTACTGTGAGCAGAATAAATGAGTTGAACAAAACAAAACCAAAAACCAGACTTGAATAAGTCCAATGACAAATTAAAAATGAAGGGAAAAATGTATAATCTATATCACATCAGACTGTTACCCACACAAGATGTGGTGGTGCTTAAGTTGGGGTGAAATGGGGCAGAAAGAGAAATAGATTCATATGGGATAGTCATCATTTGAAGGAATGGACAAAGCTTTTAAGACCTCATTTGCTCACAGAACATGTCTCAAAGTGAGAAGAAATAGTCATAAATACCTAGTAATACTCCAAATGTGGAGTGTATAAAGAATGAACTAAGGAAAGTTGAAAGTTGTCAGAAATAAAATGGAATGCATAAAAATCAATATCCTAGGCATTATTGCACCGAAATGGACTGGCATGACCATTTTTAAAAGCAGTTTTATTGGCACTTCATGCACATATCATACAATTCAATAGTTCAATTATATCAAGGGTGGTACAATCATCACTACAAGTTTAAGAACATTTTCTTCTTCCTTGTACTCATTGCTATCTGTATAATTATTTTTTTCATTGTGGCAAAGACACAACAAAACATTCTCCAATTCAGCAAATTCTACATGTATAATTCAGTGTCATTGATGATACACTCATGTTGCTCAATCATTGTTCCGCCGTCAGCAACATAGACTCAGTGCCCTCGAAGCAAAAACTCTTTCCTCTTTCACCCATGATAACCAGAGGTCAAGTTTGGTTTCCTTTTGTTTTAGTAATTTCCTTGATGTAATATTCACATATCATAGACTTCCACCGTTAAATTCCTTTTTAAAAGTTGTATGTACATCATCACAAGCAGCTCTAATGCTTCTTTCCCTCTTATGCTTTCATTGTTTGATCCCCTTACCCCCTCACCCTTTCCACTCCTCCACCCCCATCCCCATATTTTCTACTGATTGTTCCCTACTCCTTGTTTCCAACTTTCATATCCAGATGATCAGAAGTTATCAATGGATCTCAATTGTATCTTTGATTCATTTCAGACTGAAGAAGTTGGTAGATTCTTTGGCTCCTTCATCTTTTGTCTTACTAGTTGGTTCATAAATTTGAATAATAGTAATATTGACTATTCTTTGTTGATGTATAAGTATTTTATCAAAGGCATCATCGAGCTTCAAAATAGATCTTTGAAATGTTCTTTGTGATGATGAGTGCAACACCATTTCTCTTAAAATGGTTCTTTTATGGAATAGTAAACCATATAATTGTCTGATACAAAAAGCTCAGTCTATGCCAAAGTAAACCAGAATCATTCATAACTTGGATGTGAAAATTGGAAACAGTCACGGGAAAATATGGCCTTGGTAATGGAAATGAAAGTGAAGATTGCATAAAAATCAAAATCAGTGACTTTGCAAGGGTCCTCAAACTATGGCCTGCAGACCATATACGGCCCAGTGAGGACATTTATCCGGCCCACCGGGTGTTTTTGCTGCCTCTGCTGTCCTGCTTAACAGCCGACTCATCCCAGGCCCGCATTGAATTTGCTCATAGTTTGTTTTTTTAAAAAAACTATAGTCTGGCCTTCCAAAGGTCTGAGGGACAGTGAACTGTCCTCCTGTTTAAAAATTTTGAGGACCTCTTGGAACAGTGACTATACACATGGACATATGGAGCCCCTAGTGACGGTCTCAGGAATAGATCTGAAGCATTACACATTAAGGAGTGAAGAGCAAGTATGCTGTGGAATGGCATCCTGAACATTATACACAACAAAGCAAAAGATTATTTAAAAAGATAAGAAAGAAAGAAAAGATAAAAGTGGAAGTCAGAAGAGATCTTGAACCTTGTTCTTGAAAATGAGTAGCTGAAGTGAATGGAAAAAAGCTGAACAATTTCCAAAAGGCAACGGGAGAAGATGAAGTGAAACGTTATAATGAAATGTGCAAAGACCTGGAGTTAGAATACCCAGAAGGAAGAATTATCTCAGCATATATCAAGTGAAAAGAGCTGAAGAAAAAATTCAAGTCTCAAGTTGCAGTGCTAAAGGTTTCTCTTGGCAAAATATTGAATGATGCAACAAGCACTAGTTATAATATCTATTAGGCTTTCAAAGTCCTGGCAGTACTACTTGATTGGGTTCCTATGTTTGTCAACTAGTGGTCAATTTGGAACCCTAGTCATGAGCTGTCTATTTAGTTCTCAAATTCTTTTGTATCTTCATTTGATACATTTGGTCCAAGCATGCTCAAGGCTGATCCCATTAGTTCTTAACCAACTTAATGGAATTGACTTTTAGACTTCTCTCTCGTTACCATCTTTGTGTACATTTTGGTTCCTTAAAGGTCCCTTTTCAATCCTCCATCTGGAAATCTGGAACTTGATTTTAAGAGTATGGCTTCACATTCATAATAAAGAAATTATTTATTCATTATTTGAAATTAAAATTAACTGGAGAAATGATATCTTATTTGGTAGCCTTAATAATAGGTAATTTGACCAGAATCAAAGGGGGGTCATCTTCTATTCCTAGTTATTACTGTCTGAACAAGTGGATGAGAAAGTTCATGAAAAAACACAATCTCTTAGAGACATGGATATCTATATCATTCCATCTCTTTTTCTGTATAAAACAGAAAGTTTTCTATAGTAGAGTTTCTGAGCAGTCACAAGTAGCACAATTTAGCCTAACAAAGCAATGACCACCCATATTTTTGTAGTCTTAATGACATTCATAGAAGTTCCCACTTTAAAATTGTAGATTAAGGAAAAATCAGAACCCAAACCATAGAGAAATTCTGAAGATCATAGTCTTTGGTATCTAGGCTTGCATAGTATGAAGGCAAAACAACAATAACAAAAATAACAAAAACTGATTGACATATAATGTAGATATCAAGGGAATAGAAATTTTTTTGATAATTTATACTCTTCAATGAATTATTTCCTCTCTCTCTTTCTGGGAGAGGGACAATGGGGGCAGAATTGGGAAAAACTGATCACAAATGAAACAGTTCACAAGTAAAGATGGTCAATAATTATATGCTCCAGAACTCCACGTGCTGGCTCAGAGAACTACAGATTGGAAGTGAGCCACAGAGTGGCTACCTTATTTGAGAAAGTAGTCTAACAAATAAGATGTACTTTTTAAGGCTGTGTCAGTATATATAACTAAAAAAGGTTAATTTTATTCATCTATAAGGAATATTCTCAAATGAATAAAAAAGATAATCCCAGCAATTGAAAAATCGGTAAAGGCATGAATAAATGACAAAGAAGTACAAACAGATAAATATAGTAGAAATGCCTATCTTCATTGGTACACAAAAGTAAGCAAATAAAACAAAGTTTACATTTCTGCTCATTAAATTGGAAAATTATTTTAAAGTGATTTCATGAAAGTATCAGACATTGGTGAGAATGCAGAGAAACACCTTGCCCACTACTTGAGAAAGGGAAAACTGGTTCTATATTTCTGAAGGTAAAGTTAGAAACATTTTGAAGTTTTGTTTAAAATATTTTACTGTCAATAGGGTTAAGATGTACAGAGCAGGTTATCAGTTTTATGTTCAACATTTCTGACACAATTTGTCTCATTTAATTCTTTATAATCCCTCAATGTAACATCACCTAGCCCACTTCTTCTTGCTTTTCCTATTTCCTTTCCTCCTTTCCTAATGTCTTCTGAACTTTGTCCTTAGGTGAATTCTTTCATTTTCTTATCAAATGATTGATTAATCTAATGTGTGTATAACTCACGAGTGTTTAAAAATTTTTTTAAATTAAATGATCATTTTGTTGGGGGCTCATACAAATCTTATAACAATCCATACATCAATTGTAAGAAGCATATTTATATATGTGTTGCCATCATTTTTTATCCAGATATTTACTTTCTCTTGAGCCCTCCCCGGTATCAGATCCTCTTTTCCCCCACCCCCTCCACCTGGTGACATCTTGATAAATTGTAAATTATTATTATTTTCATATATTACACTGCCTGCTATTTCCCTTTCCCCATGGTTTCGATTGTTCATCCTCATAGGTGTGTGTGTGTGTGTGTGTATGTAGATTGTTGTGACCAGTTCCCTCTTCCTCTCCTCTTATCTCTAGCTTCCACCTACCTGTCTGGTATCGCTATGCCCATTCCTGTTCCTGGATTTCTTGTGTCCTGTTTTTTTAAAAAAAATATGTTTTCTGTACCCGTGTACATGCTCCTGTCTAGCCCACAATTTAAGACAGCACTGGGGTCACGATTGTGAGGGGTGAGGAACCCCAAGGAATTAGAGGAATATTGTGTGTTTCATTGGTGCTATTCTTCACCCTTGTTGACTCACCCCTTCCCTGTGACACCTCTGCGAGGGGATGTCCCATTTTTGACAGATGGGTTTTGGGTCTCTGCTCCAACTCCTTTCATTCTCAAAAATATGGTTTGTTTCTTTGTTTATTTGGGGGCTTCTGATGCCTGTTACCTGGTCCTGATGACACCTTATGACCATACAGACTGGTGTGCTTCTTCCATGTGGGCTTGCCACTGCTCTGCTAGATGGCCATTTGTTTAACTTCAAGCCTTCAAGACCCCAACCTCTATATTGTTGGTAGATGGGCACCATTGACTTTCTTCACCACATTTACTTATGCACCCATTCTGTCTTCAGCAATTGTGCCAGAAGAGCAAGCATCAGAGGATGCCAGTTTGTTTGAACAAAGTGTTCTTGTGTTAAGGGAAGGGCAAGGGCCCGAGGTCCATCCACTAACTCAGTCTATTGTCTTATAAATATATGTACCTAGGCTAGCACCTCTATTTTTATGAATTAGTGTATTGATATGTGTACACACCTATATTTCTAGCTCTGTCCATAGTTTTGTTTCCTGGATCATTCCTCTGCTTTTTTTGTACCTCCCTCCTGCCCCACCACCTCTTAATAATTCCTTTCAGCTATATTTCTGTTTCTCCAACTCCCTCCCCCACTGCCCCAGGATCTCTATGACCTTCATGTTGTTGATTTTAATTCCCTAGTTGTTTCCTTGTCTATGGAGTTCTTTGCTCGTTGCTCTCTTCCTCTGCCTCCTTCTGCCCCCTACTCCTGCTGGAACCATCAGTCCCAATGCTTTCTCCTTGAATTTGCTTCCCATGTCTATATGTGGTGGCCATGTATTTTGCTGTCAATTTCATGATTGGGAATGTGGGGGTGGGATCTGGCCTGTCAATCTGGAGGTGGTCAGTGGGACCTCTGTGTGGGCATGGCTTTCTCTGAGAATTCTGGGAAATCTCATGATATTTCCCCCATGGAGGTAAGAAACTATAGACTCAGTTCCTTGAAGATGCTCGACTGCCAAGACAAGATGGCAGCATAGTCCCTGAGTCCTAGGAACTGAAGGAGCCAGAGGAGAAAGCACACAGCCTTACCCTGATGGAACCAGAGCTCTGAAGCTGGAAAAGTCACAGAGAGACAGACCCCTGCCAATCCTGAGATGCTTCATAATGTGACCAGATGTCCTGCTTTCTAACAATTTAACAATGTCTCATGGCATTTTAAAATTAAAATAAATATATTAAAATACAATTTTTGCATTCCATGAACATTTTTGTTGCTCCATTAGACCAAATTTTTAATCAAGAACCCCCAACCCACCCCCCATCTATGATGTTCTGCTTAAAATCTGGTCACTACTGCTGATGGACCCTGAGCCCTGGAAATGAGGAGCCATGGGGAGACTCCTGCCAGTGCTGGGATGCTTCTACTGTTATTGGATAAACAAGACTGCACCCACTGGCCTGTGATTGTCGTAGTGTCATTGTATGTGCTTTTTGAGTCAAAAGGAGATGTTATAGACTGATATTGGACATATGGGCTAATATCAGACTTATGACCTTGGACTGGACTGGGTTTGGATGCTTTCTCAATGTTCCATTCCTCTTGTATATAGTTCTTTCCCTTATATCCATATACGTGTGTATGAATTTGTTTCTCTTGTCTACCTGGAATAGCATATTATCTTACATAAGTTAGCAACCAACTAACTACAGCATGCACCAAGCAAAAAGAAAACAAAATATTGGAGAAAGAAAAAACATGCATAATTCAAGGTCTGCCCATTGACTTTTATGACCATCTTCCCATTGGTACTGAGGAAATTCTGGGAGCTGCCCCTCATAGTGTGAAGTTTATTTGGGAGGCTCTTTAGGGGCTTATGGATTGACTTTGCTCCCTTGCTGATCTGTTATGTTCCCTTCTTGGTTTGGGGGGTTCAGACCAGAGTAGCTCCCCGTTGTATGTCCCCAATATTGTCCTCTGTCTCGGAATGCTCTAGTAAGGGAACAGCATGTCTTGAACTGTTGTCGGCCCTACAGTCCTCACTACCCCTTAGCAGCTCCGTGCAGGGACATCATCCTTTGGGCTTGGTGTGCCAATATGGGTCTAGATTGTCTCTTTCTCTTTTTTTCTTCTTGGTTTGCTTCCATGTGTGTGTGTGTGTGTGTGTGTGTGTGTGTGTGTGTGTGTGTGATACGCTGACCCCTCTCCCCAACCTGTAAGTTCAGTGTTGTTCTCTGTCACACATACTTATAAGGTGTGGGTCAGTTTGACTCTGATTGGGGCTGATCCTGTAGCCCATTTTTTTCATGCATTTCTCCATGTGGTTATGTTGCCCTCATGGTGTAGTGTGGTGGGGTGGGGTCTGGATGCACACTCCTAATTTTGTGCAGACATACCCAACACCGTTCCCTTAGGTGTATTAGTGCCTTGTTCCCCCATGCCATAATCTCTCCCCAC